>BGPR01003686.1:52516-106288 GCA_013235015.1 Araneus ventricosus
ATAATATTTTACGATATTATATAATATTTTACGATATTATATAATATATAATATTTTACGCTATTATATAATATTGTACAATATTATATACTATTCCGAATATTGTTCGATATTATATAATATTGTACACAATATTATACAATATTTCGAATATTGTTCGATATTATATAATATTGTACAATATTATACAATATTCCGATTATTGTTATCGATATTATATAATATTGTATAATATTATACAATATTCCGAATATTGTTCAATATTGTACAATATCTTTGTGCTACTGGGGTAGAAATGAAGAATTCAGAGTACGTGTTTAGGCAAAATACATATTGCCGTTCATCGATTTGTACCGAAACTTGAAAAATATCTTTTTTTATGGTAGAGAAGATAAGCTGAATTTCACCACCTAATTATTTTCTTCTCTTATTCATCGCGTTGTCATATTCACAAAAGTAATTGAAAAAATATAATTTTTCTGTGTCAGGAAGGTATAAAACATAGAGATTCCACAAAATAGAGTTTTTCGAGTTTTTTACCAAGTATAAAGCTCTTTATGTACGTACTTCATATAAGAACATGTAAAATGTATGGGGTATGGAATCATGAATAATTTTATTTTTCTCAAACTTATCAATAATTGAATGGTTTTAGAGAAATATTTAAGAACAAACAGAATTAATCTATTTTAAATAAGTACATGTTTTTGCAATTGAAATAAAATCTATTGTTGGTTCCCTAAAAAATCTTGTCCGCTTTATTTAATGCCTTTGAAAAGTATTAAAATAAAGAGTTTATTTTTGTTATTGTCTTCAAAGGGCTGCATTTATTTCTAAGTGGATTGAAAAAGAAATGGTGAAAAAGTCACCGTCTGAAAAGTAGCATAATTTTTCTGAAATCAGCAAATTGTTCAAACGAGAAATAAAAAAAATCAGTAAGACTTATTATCTTGCAAATTACTCGACAATATTTAAATTGATGTGTTTTTTTTGCCACGCTTTAGAAATAAGAATACTGAAAGGATTAATTAAAAACCAGCGGCTTTGACAAATTTCTTCTTTATATTATTTTTCTCGGGGTTAAATTTAATGCTCTCTTCGTAGAAGTTTAAAATTATTTATTATATTTTTTAAAGAAAAATAGCGTTAGACAATAAACGGTCATTTTTTTAGTCTGTCTGTTTTTTGTTTCATTTTATAAATTTAAATCTGCGCAGTTTTGGCAAAAGGATTTAAATAACGAGATACAAACAGCATTTTCATATCCTTAAATTTTTTGACCTATAAAAGATATATATATTAAAATGCATATATTAATGTTTAGTGATGGTACAAACACTTACACAAAAACAAAATAAAAGTTTAAAGAAAAGATTCTGAACGAAGTATTTTGCGTCAGGATTTTCGAGAATTTTGCGTTTGCGTTATTGACTTCAGTCCTCCAAATGACGTTAATCAAAAAATGAATAAATTTCCATTGTTAAAACATATAAGATATAATAAAAGAACTTGCATTATATATTCCATATTAATCAAGAGAGAAAATATATTTCGAAAATAAAAAATTATCAGCAAAATAATATTTTTTTCTTTATTTTATTTTGCGGTTTTTAAGAGCTTCATAAATATTGTTCTTGAACAGTGTTTTTCTCCCATTCCCCTCGAATAGTCTTTATTCTTACGTACCCCCTAATGTCATATCCCCCAAACCATCTCTCCACACAAAGAAACTTTTACTAACAACCAGCTGCCTTCGGCGACCGACTGTTCGCCCGTAATACTAATATCATGTAGCTATGTTTACAACTTGACGAAGTAAATTCGCGAGTGACGGTTGTAGAGGTCGAAGGACACTGCCAATGTTTTATTTTGCCATATATCTCAAATATGGAGGGTGAGGTCAGGCGACCATTGATTACATATATACAGGTTATAAACTTTCATATGAAATAAAAATTGTCGACATCTGTCTAGTGGTTAGAACTGGAGGACTGTCTGAAGGTTTTATACCAAATTATTTTAAATATATTGATCCCAACTGTTCCATCACAATGGCGTGCCAAAATTATTGTGAAATAGCTATTGCAGATAATGGAAACTGTTTAGTTAGGGCTATATCATTCTGTATTTATGGATCTGAAGACTTTCATGCAGAAATTCGTGAAAAAGTTATACAAAACATTACAACTAGATGAGGTTTCTTGAAAGATTTTTCAATTTTAAAAGAATCTGCTGTCTGCAAATAATATGAAATCTACTATGGTTTTATGGTCTGTTCCACTGATCTCCATGCAGTATCTAAAAGTGAGAAAAGTAGTGGCGGAGAGCCTCGAAGCAGCGACGTGGCAGGGGCAATGCTGAGCAAAGTGGGTTGCTGGCTGCGAACCCTCCAGGCGGGCGGCGAGAGCAGCTAGTGAATGATTAAGATAATTCCCTGATTCCAATCATGAACAAAGCTAGACCATGCTCATGTCATGAATACGCAAGTGCAGCGCTAAATCTGTCATCGAGGGTCAAATATCCTTCCGCTAATATGGTATGGTATTACACTAGACTACACTACACACATAACACCACAGCATACGCCCGAACTCGAAGCCTAAACGGCTCCCTGTTGGTTGGATGAGTACGTGTGAAACTTTATTGAAAAGCAAAAAAAGGCAAATAAAATGATATCATTAGACATAAAAACACTTGAAAGGGGACATAATTATACATGCACAAAGTAGAATAAAATAAAAACACATAGAGGATTGCAATCCGAGTATAATATAAAATAATTACAAGAGGATTTATCATATTTGAGTGCAGTGAAAGGGTTGAATGGTTTCTTTAGTTACATTTTTCCATGCATTTGCAGCTCCATGATTCGGGGCTGATAGCGCTGATCGATGCGATGGAAAAGAAGAATTGAAAAACGTATTACCACCGGTTATATTGATGAAAATTGTCGCAACCATCCAAAAAATCGTGGGGCTGTTTTTTTGTTCTGTCTTGTTATTTATACTGAGGGATCGCTGGAATTGTTACTCAAGGGTTGGCAGTGATGTGAAGGGTGAATTTTTCGAATGAATTACGGAAGAATTTGTGGTGGCTGGTTGAAGTTTTTAAGCTAGTGTGCTCTGTTGCTCAACTGGGAATTCTTCGAACTTCTGGTTCTAGGAGGTGAATCTTTGGAAGTATCTATTTCTAGGCAGGAGTATGTGACGGTGTTGTATTTTGACTTTTAATTAGGTCTTCGTTAGTCGCCAGAAATGTGATAAATGATCTATATTTCGTCTTGAGAGTTTTCGGGATAGGGCGCTCTTCCACCTTGGTCTATGAATTGTGGGCTTGGTTCCTTGTGGTGATAACATAAAGTAAGTGGGCACCTCGTTGCGTAGTGAAGCAACTACACTACAAACACACACTTATACTACATCACACACTACACTTATATTACAATACCATTGGTATTGTAATGTATGAATATTAAATATATATATGTTAACCCGGCAGGACATGCCTGCTTGAATTTATTACAGAAAATTTTCCCTTGAAAAAAAAATTGCATATTCACAGTAGCTGCATTCAAGGTCATTTACTTGCTGACCACAGGTATTTCAAGAATTTCCCCTAATTTGCTATCTCAGTAAATAGATTGTCGGGCCTCCGAAGCCCGATGCGCGCTCGCGTTTCTGTGTAGGATTGCTGAAGATAACAGATAGATCACGACAATTTATCGCTATTAGAACTACAAATATGATAGTTGAAAATATGAGATTAGAAAAGCTTTTAGCTGAAAATAAACTGATTAAGAATCGATTAACGAAGAAAATAAAGAAATTTTTGTTGTTGAATTAGTTAGAGATCTTAAGTCGGATTCTGAAAAGGAATTAGACAACGAATGTGATATTTTTGAGTCCATCGGTTATTTAGAAGAAGGCTGGAGTTTAAAAATGGTGTAGTAAACGGTAAGGTAGGTGGAATTAACAAATGGTGTAAGAAAGAACCCCACAAAAATATGAGAGCTTTTACACACAGAATATCGCCATACAACTACCCGACAACTTTGGTTTAGCAAAAGTTGTCTAATCGGTTCAAAAGTCTTGTAAATGCTCATAGATGAGACAGATGTTTTATTAATACTTATTTCCAGTCGAATTCAGGTAATTTTGGACTGGGAAACCAAACTTTTTTTAAATACCTTGGAAGTACAAACATTCATTGATCTTCTTCAATTTAATGCACTCCCCAGAAGAGATTTATCTAGAAATTATTTTATTAATATTTCAAGTTATGTACGCTAGTGCAACAAATTTTTCCTTTTAAAGTAAATGTAATTTTAAGCCTGTTTTGTTGAAAAAACAGGACTCCGGGCCTGCGAGGCCCGACGCGAGTCCTCGAGTAAATGTAAGGAACGCGCGTCCTCGCGGGTTAATAGCTAATGTAAGTTTAAGAGTTAAATGGCTCGAACTAACTTGATAACACTTGTAAAATTTAATTGTGATTTTACATTTTATTTCATTTTTTTATTGCAGTAGCAGTTCAACGTCAAAACAATTGAAAATAGCACAGAAAAAAATTCGCATTAACATAAGATGAAAACTAGCAATTATCTTATAGTGACAATCAACTACTCAAGTGGAAAACAGATTCAATACAATCCTTAGCTGGTTTTTTGTGGCCATGATTGATTACATTCACGAAAGGTATTACAAGTTCACGAGAGGTATTATGTATTTTGTTGGTGTAATAATAGATATTTTGGCACTCTTCTTTCACTTTTACCCAGAAATCACAGTTCTTTTTTTCTTTAAATCATGTTGTAAAGAAGAATCGCTCAAAAGTCCAGTCAAGTTTTCTTTTTCAGGAACAGATATTTCTTTGGCTTCTTGAAGAATCTCTTTGGAAAATATTGTCTAAATGACAGATGTTTGCCCTTAAAAATGTGTTATTACACTATTTGTTTATTTCCTTTTAAATTATAATCGCTTATGTTCTGTTTTCTCCGTCATTACTGACACTGCGTTCGCATATATCTCATATGGTCTGTGAGTACCCCAAGGAGTAAGCGTGAACCTCTGTTCTAGACCAATAAAAATGCATCTATTTATTAGAAGTGTCCATATAAAGAGTACTGCAGGGAAAAAGATTGTAATCTTATGAATAGCAACTTCCGGTATTTTAGATTTGGGGAAGCGAATTGACGCTAAAAATGCTCCAAAAATGAATGTCAGGGGAAGATATGCGAACGGCTTCTGGAATGAACACAATTCAATAGTTATATTATAACTAGAAAATCACCCGTCATGGCATGACGGGTGCAAATTGCCTCTTCATTCGAGGGATTCTCCGTCAAATTTGACGTGTTTAAATAGATATATATGCGAGAGAAATGTTTAACATTGATTGAAAACAAATAAAATAAAAATATGTTTTAGGACAGGAAATATTTTTTATTTACATATTATTTACATATTTCTTTATTCAAAAAACCTCTTGGACTTTCAACAACGTGGATGTCCAAGAGGTGAAGAGAGAGAGATTCCGTGTGAAGTATTTTTCGTTGTTTAACAATTTTATTATAATTCAATAACCATGAAATTCTCAGCTTCTCAAACGCAAGTCAAAAGTTAAAATTTCAAAGGAATTTTTTTTCGAAATTCTAATCAAAACAAAGCGCTTCTCTGCTTGTCAAACGTTGGCAAAAATATTATTAAATTATATCATCACGATTGCAATAAATAATCAGATGCATCGTGTTGTCCAAACTACATCACGCGCATGATATACCATTGACATAATGTACTACTTTCTATTAAAAAAAGGAAATTAATTTGAAATATAGGATTAATATAATTTAAAATTTCTCGGGAACTATTGATCATAGCGAGATAAATTTATATCAATCGATAGAATTTTCTTTTTCACTACTTTAGATCTATTAAATTTGAAATTAGACCGACAATTACTCTTTTAAATTTAAAATTACTGAAATTTAGGTTCTCTAACAATGAAATAATGCTGTTTATTGTTTCGAAGTGCTATGGCGTGTGTTTTATTGTTGGTGACGTCACAGCGTTACCGAAAGACAGATCAGGCTTACTATATTAGTAATAAATCAGTGATAATCAAGATACATATTAATTGCGAATCGTCAGCTTGATGGGAGTTCATTAAATATTTACATTTGTCATAAACACCTAATTGTTTATTTATGTGGTCTTCAGACAATTTAGTCCATAAAAGGTAGTCTCCCCAGGTAAAAGTGTTTTTTATCACATATTTTTCCTTTTCGTTTTTCCTCTTTTTGTGATGTTTTCCCATTTTGTAGAATGCAAGCTACCATGATATGTTGTTCTTTTGAATAATAATGTTCTTTTTGACAGTTCCCTATTGAATGATTCTTTAATTCTAACCACCTTGTACTTTTAATGATTAAAAGTAATGCTACAGCTTTAATTATTTTGAATACATTGTCTCATAACCATAGCCATTTAAGTGATCAATTAGTTGTTCTGTATGACGGAAGATAAAAATATCAACGTTTACGTCCTTTAAAAAAAGTATAATTTGGAGATGTGATGATACGAAATATCCTTCGATTGTAAAATCTGATTCAAATATTTTATAACGCAACCCATAATTTCCCCAAAGATGATTGTATAGGCAAACGAATTTTACAACAGGTTTCTTTTCAGATTTAGAAACTGTAAACTTGGAATATTAATTAAAGACAAAGTAGCAAACTAGAAGAACTTATTTTTAAAATGAGAGTCCAATTATTTTAAAACAATTTAATTACGAAATTGGCTATATTTTTCAATTTCTTCCACATCCGTCTTTATACTAACGGCTTTTTTGGTCATCCATTTTCAAAAATTTATTCCAGCAATTTTCATTAATTTATTCATATTAACACTCGCAAATGTTAGTTTCTAACTCTGAAATGAGAGCAATTTAACTAACCATGTCAAAAGTAATTGACCTTTAAAATATCGTAACAACTTACTGGTCACCTTGTATTTGAGCGGATAGTTAGTTTAATTAGAAATGTTACCGGACAAATGTTAATGTAATAAATGTTAAATGTAATAAAGTATAATGGTTACAGAATAGATAAGTCGCAAGCTACCACAGACCCTTGCTACATGCGATAAACTCGTGATTTATCTATTCTGTAACCATTATATTACTCTGTATAAATATTGTATTAAAGAGATTGAAAATTCAATGGCATATTAATTCGAAATACTTGTTTTATGATTTTATCCCTGCGTTTTCACGAAAACTCTACGGCTCGGAACCGAAAGGAGCCTTTCTTATGCTTTATTTACAGTAGCTTTTGATGGCGCCATCTGTTGACAGTATATAGAACTACATTTCGCGCATTGCCAGTAAAACATTTACTACAAATGCTTATATTTCCCGTTAAATTCAAATTTGTGAATTCAAATTTTAATACAATGTTTCTTTTCCTATTGTCAAGTATTGTGTAAGTTTTGTACAATTCGAAAGAGAACTCTGTATGTGATAACAAAAACAAAGATTGGGAGTTTGAAATTTTCAATTGAATACCGATTTCTTCTTATATTCTGATATAAATTTTTATTGTCTCACTTTGGGTCCAAGTAATACTCCTCACTCTTTAAAATGACACAAAACCCAACCTTCGAGCTAAACGCGTTTCCCCGCTGCACTTATTTATAACCTTACATAAAGCTAATTCATAACAATCACGCGTATGCCCCTACGCTGGTACGATGACGTCACAGGCAAAACAAATACTATGCGACAAACTCTTACAGATATGATGTATCCGTGGCGGCGTCAACTATTCTTTTCGCATTATTAGTCTCGTAGGTATTAGCTTTTCAAATCTGACGGTATTTTGTCACACAAGAAAGTTCGACCGACTATCACTGTAACAAGCGGAAAGATGTTTTCACGTCAAAAATAAAATACAGGAAAAGATAGTTTATCATTGTATTGCGTTTAAAACAAGGAAGAATATTCTACAGAATAAATGAAAACTATTCTATCATCTATTATTTATTCATAAACACCTTAGAATGCTCTAAATGTAGGGTTGGATAGAATGGCAATTGTAAAAAGTGGGAAAAACTGAAGATAGCACACACTCTCGTTTCAAACGGACTCGTCGTACAAAGTAAATTTTTGTTACGTAATCCATATTCCCGGTCTTTCATCGGATATTAAAATATTCTACGATATTTTTCATTCTTTTCCTCCCAATTTAAAGAAACCAAAGATTCTTCAAGTTCATAATCTCTTAGAGCCGAATAGACTTTTCAAAAATTCGGAAGAATTCAACTCTGAAAAACACCCTTTTCCGCAATTTTATGAATGAATCTCATACACTTTCTTCGATACGCGGAACATCCATGTAAATAAGTTGTAGAACAAAATGCTTTTCTCTTTGAGCTGAAAAAAATGTAAGGCAGAAAACTAGAAATGGCGAAAACAAAGAAAAGAATAGCAAAAGAAACGCGCAGAAGAGAGAAGGAAAAAGAAAGAAATGCGTATTTCGATTCCCGTTCTGCGGTATTCGTATTTTTCTTTCATTTCTAACCAGTCAGGTGAATTTGTGTATTTTTCCCGGGCAGCACGAGTGGTTTACGCTTGGATTGGCTGCTTTTGTATTGGCAGGCATAAAACATGAAGAGGGAATTCAGTATTCGCTGCTTATAATACAAATGCAATATTTTTAACACGACTTATGGTGGATACTTTCTGGGTAAGAATATGCATCTCGCACGAGGAGGGAAGCCATTCCTTCAGTTGGAATCTCCCGATGCCTGATTAACTTCTTATTTCCAGGAAATATATTTCTGCGATCTGGTTTTATCCATGCATTGTTATAGTTTATGAATACAGAATGCGTAGAATCAGTTCTGCAAAAACTACTGATATATGAATTTTTTCCCCTCGTCTGTTGATGATTGTTTTGTCTAGGACGGTTGCGTTTTGGTACGGCGTTACATGAATGTATTAGGTGAATCTGACGAATTATTGCCCGACATGCATTTTTTTTAAAGTATTTCCAAAAATGAATGTCAGGGGAAGATATGCGAATGGTCCCTGGTATGAACATAATTCAATAGTTATATTATAACTAGAAAATCACCCGTCATGGTATGACGAGTGCAGATTGCCTCTTAATTCGAGAGATTTCCCGTCAATTTTGACGTATTTAAATAGATATATATATATGCGAGAGAAGTGTATAATATTGATTGAAAACACATAAAATAAACATATGTTTTAGGACAGGAAATATTTTTTTGTTTACATATTATTTACATATTTCTTTAATCAAAAAACCTCTTAAGAACATTCCTTGTGAAGTATTTTTCGTTGTTTAACAATTTTATTATAATTCAATAACCATGAAATTCTCAGCTTGTGAAACGTAAGTCAAAAGTTAAAATTTCAAACGAATACTTTTTCGAAATTCTAATCAAAACAAAGCACTTCTCTCCTTGTCGAACGTTGCCAAAAATATTATCAAATTATATCATCAGGATAGCAATAAATAATCAGATGCCTCGTGGCGTCCAAACTATATCACGCGCATGATATAACACTGACCTAATTTGTAACCAGTCAAGTGAATATGTGTATTTTCCCCAAGCAGCACGAGTGGTTTACGCTTGGATTGGCTGCTTTTGTATTGGCAGGCATAAAACATGAAGAGGGAATTCAGTATGCGCTGCTTATAATACAAATGCAATATTTTTAACACGACTTATGGTGGATACTTTCTGGGTAAGAATATGCATCTCGAACGAGGAGGGAAGCCATTCCTTCAGTTGGAGTCTCCCGATGCTTGATTAACTTCTTATTTCCCGGAAATATATTTCTGCGATCTGGTTTTATCCATGCATTTATAAAGTTTATGAATACAGAATGCGTAGAATCAGTTCTGCGAAACTACTTATATATGAATTTTTTCCCCTCATCTGTTGATGATTGTTTTGTCTAGGACGGTTGCGTTTTGGTACGGCGTTATATGAATGTATTAGGTGAATCTGACGAATTATTGCCCGACTTGTATTTTTTTTAAAGTATCTCCAAGCTTTTTTATGTAGGGGGTAATTTTCACGCTCTCAGGGCCGGATTATCCCTTTTATCAGTTTTGCCCGAACGTCGTACATTTAACGAATTATCGTATTTTTTGTCTTATAAACTGAAGTTTAATCAAAAATTAGCTTTACAATTTGGCACAGTAATTACTCAGAAATCATAATTATCCTAAGATTTCTATGACGTCTGTAAGCATATTTAATATTTACTAGAAAATCAGCCGTCATAGCATGACGGGTGCAAATTGCCTCTTCATTTGAGAGATTTCCCGTCCAATCTGACGTATTTAAATAGATATATATATGCGAGAGAAATGTTTAACATTGATTGAAAACAAATAAAATAAACATATCTATTCTGACAGGAAATATTTTTTTTATTTACATATTTCTTTATTCAAAAAACCTCTCGTTAAACAACATTCAGTGTGAAGTATTTGGCGTTGTTTAACAATTTTCCTTTCACTTCAGATGTCTTTGTGTAAATTTTAACGTTGCCAGAAAATATTTTCAAATTATATCATCACAATTGCACTGAATAATTAGATGCACCGTGGCGTCCAAACTATATCACGCGCATGATATACCACTGACGTAATTTACTACTTTCTATTAAAAAACGGAAATTTGTTTGAAATATATGATTAATATAATTTAAAATTTCTCAAGAACTATTGGTCATAGCGAGATAAATTTTATATCAATGGAGAGCAAATTTTATTTCACTATTTTAGAGCTATTAAATTTGAAATTAGAACCACAATTACTCTATTAAATTTAAAATTACTGAAATTTAGGTTCTCTAACAAAGAAATATTGCTGTTTAACGTCTCGCAGTGCTATGGCATTCTATTGTTGGTGATGTCAGAACGTTACCGAGAGATCTGAGCTATTATATTAGTAATGCCTGACAAAAGCATGACTTCAACTTATTAATTGTTATAATAGTGTATGATATCAGATGAGTGGCAACAGTCAGATGTTGACTTACTTTGAATTTGATTTAAAATAAGAAATGAGAAAGAGTACTATTGAACGAAGTTACTTTGTACGCAGATACGAAGTGTAATAGTTGTGTTTTAGTGTTCTAATAAATGTTTGTTTAGTCTTAGAAGAAGTCTTATGCAGGTCAATCAAAAAACCAACACGTCTTAGATTAATCAAAACGACAACCCCTTTCTAAAACAGAAAGTTTCATATTATTATTTAGCAAGGAAAATGAAAATGTCAAGGAATTAAGCCTGTTGTGGTCCCCTAGCGATATATTTTTTCGAAAGTCCTCTTGAAAGCATCACAGATATGGACTTCATCACTTTATACATAGTATATATTTGCATATTTCGACTTATCAATCAATATGTTTTAAAATAGTATAATTTCGAATTATACTAACCATTTAATAAGAATTTCTATTTATATTAACTGCTTTATTAGTCAATTGTTATAATTAGTTTGAAACTTCGTTGTTGATATTTAATGTGACTTGAATTCAGGTATTTTATTTTTATATCTCTAAAATACGTAAATAAATATTATCGAAAAAAAATTAAGGTTTCAATGAACAAAGGAAAATGTAATTAGTTCGCTTCGAAGCAAAATTACTTTCCACATTGATATTTAA
The DNA here is from genome assembly GCA_013235015.1 of Araneus ventricosus. NCBI lineage: Eukaryota > Metazoa > Arthropoda > Arachnida > Araneae > Araneidae > Araneus > Araneus ventricosus. The sequence continues at coordinate 64,226 of BGPR01003686.1, forward strand.
TAAATATTTATTCTTTTCTATACAGTATTTTATGGAGCAGAAAGCTCTTAAAAAGAGTTAATGTCAGTCACCGGTGACTGACACTGAACTTTCCGTTCGGAACCGCGTCAGTCACCCCCTTCTCTACTATAGTTAAATCTTTAATCCCGAGGCAACTTTTCTCTCCTAGTCGCTTTAACACCTGGATTTTTTGGGAGGATGCGAAATTAATTGGACTCCCCCAATCTGGGTGGTCTTTAACCCCACCACACCACACTCTGCCATTAGCTTTCCTTAAGGCACAAGGAAATGGGCAGGGATAATTGGACCCCCTACCGCGCTTATCTCCGGAGCGATCTAAGAATCTCAAAAGAAGCCAACCGCCTCAGACCGGCTTTCGTCGATGTTAAGATGAATTTAGAGACCGCCTCGCTCGTTGTGAGAGGGTTAACATAGAGCAGAGAAGGGGTCATCTAATTAGATAGATAGTTCGTGACGTCATAGATAGACGTGAGTCGTGGCGCTTAACGTGTGAAATATTGAAACATGATGTTGATAAATATATAAAAAATATTTTTTGAAAATTTCATTTTGGTTTCGTTTTTCAACCAGGAAACCATGGCGACTGGCCTTTAATCCGTTCCTGCATATTGTTACAAAAATCGTTCTGTGAGTGTATGGTGTAAACAGTCCAATACACAGGATAATGGAGAATGAAGGTTTATTCACAAATATGCAAGAAAACACGAGGCACAGGTAACAGGAAACAATAGATTTGTACAGATTAGCCACGTAAACAGACGGCAATTCACAGGTACTAACAGTTCAGTACTTTGAGGTTTAGAAACACTAACAGTCAGCAAATTACTAATAACGACAATAACAGCACTTTCAATAGCACTCAGCTCATCAGCTTTCTAGCTCGCACTGCAGACAAGACTCCAAAGTCTTTCCAGTCGAACAACACTCAACTCAATACCGCTCAGGGTCTAACAGCTTGCTAGCTCGCACAGCGGATAGAAATCCAAAGAGAGATTCAAAAGACGTTCGCACTCCACGGCGATCCCAGTCGATCAACACGTCAAAGTCGATAAATATTCATTCACTCCCTGATTTAAGAGCACTCCTTATATAGTCCCCCCGGCAGACCGTGACGCCACATGGAATCATCTAGTACATTCAAGCATATTTCCTCTCCTAGCAGAGATATCGAGAAAATTCCAGCACCTTTGAGACCCCTTCGTCGCCAAAGTCGCCAAATTTGTCGCCTAGATGGTCGCCAACTTTGGTGCAAATGTCAGGGTCCAGGGTTGGCTGCTGCCAGTCACCCCATACTTAACCCTGTAAAACTCTCTTCCCAACCATAAGATTAACATTGCTGGTAAGCAACTTTCCATGTTCGTAACAATATGATCCTTCATTAATGCGATTAATTAGTTCAATGTCGTATTAAAACCATGCTACACCAAACCAATACTATTAGCCAATCATAGCATTGTGATGGTAAAATGAGTGGCATATGAGAAATATCAAAGTTTGTTATCAAGCTATGAGAAAAATGTCACTCCGAATGTCTCTTCTAAGTTTTGCACCATCTTCTCAGAATGTTGAGTTGTATGTCGGTTCACTACGTAAGAATTTATAAAATGAACATAATTCAACTATTATTATCTAACAAAATAACTAATGAAAACGCTTGTAGAGATTTATTAAAAAGTAGAAATTAGAATATTATTTTTAAATAAAAAAATAATTAGGTCAAAGCAAAATCGTTAAAGGTTAAAGCACGAAAAGAAACATTTTAGATAAATTGAAATTTAAACACATTTGTAGAATGTTTTAATTTTTAATGGATGTTTTTAAATTTTCTTTCTCTTGGTGTTAACTGTGGCTTCATTTCCTTGTGGTTTCACGTTTCTGCTACATTTCTTGTTTTTATAAAATTTCACTATGTAACAGAATTGATAAATTATGCGTATTCTCTAGAAATAATCTTTATTTACAAACTTTTATATCAGCCAGATACAGTTAAATTCGGAAAAAGATTTTGATAAGTATAAACATACTATTACAAAATTTCTTTGATTTTACCTCTAAAAAAATCTCCGAAATACGGAATTTTATTGCAAATCTGTAAATTTCAGATATCTCAACGAAATTTGATGTCAGCACTTATTTTCAACTAAGAAATAAAAAAGGAAAAAGGAAAGTCAATTAAAAACTATTTCAATAAAAAGTAAACAATCCAAGAACGCATATTTGACAAGACCTGGAAAAGTAAAGAATAATTCCAATTTTCAGTTAATTGAATGGATGAGTGGTGTTACCAAAGCTGATAAAACTTCAGAAAAGCACGAATCTGATAATATGAAAAGTAAGATTCGTTTTCTAGTGGCATATGAATTTTTTATAACAAGATTTTACGAAAATTCGAATGAATTAATGGAAAAAAACAATTTTTTTTCACTAAGGCGAAGGAAAATTAGGATATCGTTTAAAAGTTTTATGTTTGCAAATAAAACACTATATATTTAACATTTAAATGGTTGCAAGTTGATTGAAGAAAAATAATTAATCAAAGAATATTTCATAAAAAAGATTATCATCATGAAAATAAGTAGCATATAAGATGATAAACTCTAACCATAACCAAAAATCACATTCTGTGCGTATAGTTAGTTATATGCAGGATTTACAAAGATGTTTTAAAACTTTACTTATGCAAAATAATATTCGTTTAATTTTGGGCTCACGTTATAATGTTTCCTTCATTTTAATGCAATTATTTTTTATAAAAATAATATTTACATCTGTAGCATAATAGATGTTCATTTTACCTTGAATGCTTTTTTGATAAATCGTTGCTTAACAATTAACACCATCTATCTCAATTTTTTTGAAATTTCAAAGAGAAAGGAAATTCTCAATTTTTCGCGACCAATAACGAATATTTCTGAATTTCTTTTCACATGTAGTTTCAACTTTCGGTCTGATGTTGATATCAGATGTGAAAAAATTCAGATATATCTGTTATTGGTTTCAAAATATTGAGTATTTTCTTAATCTTTGAAATTTCAAAAAATTCAGGTAGGTGGTGTTGCTTGTTAAACGACGAAAAATTCTAATGTGTTTCAGTTAATTTGTTTGTAGCATTTAAAATCGGAGGAACATTTTTATCAATTAAAAAAGATCGAAACTTTATTTATCTATTTAACAGATAGATTAACAAGAACTGAATTTAAGTTTTTAAAAAATGTAAAAGTTTTTGTTAGAGAACTAGAAATTGATTATGAAGAGGGTAAGTAATGGATAACTCACATCCATTGAAAATCATGATTAACTAGCAACTAATCATTCAAGTAAAAGAAAAAACAGTATAAAAAGAAACAGTTGCAATAAAAAGAAAATATTCCAAGCTGATATATTTGACATGAACAGAGAAAAACTTAAAATTGAAATTTTTCAGCTAAATGAATGGTTGAGAAAGGAAGGTGATAACTCTTCAAAAGTGCATGAATCGGGAAATGCGAAGCAGATTCCTTAAAATAAAATAAAAATAATAAAGAAGAAAAAAATGGAGGGAATCGAGTGGAGAGAGATTGAGAGATAGAGAGGGAGAGAGAGAACAAATTAATTAAGGAAGTGCATTCTGACAAAAGAAATCGATAAATTGACTGAAGACTTCTTACTTTTCTTTCTTAGTTTCAAAACAACACTTCGTCGCAAGAAAAATTTGAATTGATATTTTGCTTGTGTTTCTGAAAAGTTTTAGAAAAGGTTTATTTGAGAGCGAAAGATTTTAAAGTAAATAGAACGTGGGATTATTTACAAATCAAAATGTTATTTGAATGTAAAAGCTATTACTGAAGTGGATCAATTTTTATATTTTGCGCAGATGTCAAGAGTGGTATTTTTAAAGGTTTATTGTCTCTGTAAGTTCGGAGTAATGAATTTCTAATGATGTTCCGAAAGCAATTTAGATGCTAGAGCAGAATTTTTTCTAGAAATTTTAATTAAACGCGCTCGCGAAACAGTTATTGAAAAGACTTAAATTGATTCAAATATTTGGTTTGACATTTGTCTGAAAAAACGTTTGCATCACAACTTTGGGATTTCTTCCAAGATCTGGCAAAATTAAACAGTTATCCCGAGAGAAGATGATTGTGTGATGATGTCATAGAATGACCCCAAACTGAAATTCAACCCTGCGCTGTTAAAAACATCATATTTTTAGTTGAAAATTTAACGCTTTGGAGTTTTAGACATTAAGAATACAGTGCTTAACACAAATTAAATTTATGCATTCTTCATTATTATACACGAATAAAGCACGGATTTCTAGAGGTTCATTTTTCGCGCACCTCTTTAACTCTTTAAATCCGAGGCGACTTCTCTCTTCTATCTCGTTTAAAACCAGGACCTTTTGGAAGGAAGCGTCATGAATTGGATTCTCCCACCCTGGGTGGTCATTTACCACCCCCCTGTTATTACCTTCCCTTAAGGCGCACGGAAATGGGCTGCGGTTGCAAGGATAATTACACCCCTCCTACCGTGCTTATCTCCTAAGCAATCTCAGAACCTCACCTCCCCTCAGAAGAAGCCAGCCGCCTCAGACCGGCCTTCTTCGCTGTTAAAGGGAAATTTTTAGACCACCCGGGACCGCTTAGCTCGGCGTCAGAGGGTTAAAGTGTAAAGTTCAGTGCGCATATCTCGATAAATATATTTGTGCACTCTACCATTAACTGTATCATGTTATCGTGGGTGAATATCTCCCAACTCGCCACAGGGCTTTCGCTGGCTCTTTTGTTCCAGGCAAGCGCGACAAAATATTATGACAACGAGTACGAAATACGAGCCTAAATTTCCCTAAACGAGCCTAAATTTTGTTTCCCTCCAGTGTACGCCATCTCTTGATGAAAACAATTCCAAGTTATTCACTTCTTCATTTCCAGAATGTCCGCCCACTTCCGATTCCGTATCATGTTCGCCGAAACTTTTCTGATCTGAAAAATTCTCTTCTAAACCATCCTCAGGTCCATTGCCCTCATTGTCAAAGTCTGGATCTTCATCAGTTTCAACTTCAGCAAGAAGTTTACGTAAACGCTCCATTTCTTTTTCATATGAATTCGGTATTGTGAGCTGTGATCAGCAGGTAAATACTTCGATTCGGAAAGGACAGCAACGAACTGACGTTATCAGCCGCGTGAAATAACTGTTCTGTTGAACAAACGGAAAGACGCGGGGGGTCATTCCACAACCCCAGTAACTGACAAAACGTGTATTAGAGGGTCGAAAAATTCCGGATATACTTTCTAATTACTCAGAAAAAGCAGTGGGAGTGGCTGCATCAGCTACTGATCAGAAAGAAATGAACAAGTGGTTATTTTTCCAGGAATCGGAGTTTGCCGAGGGCTTGGGGTCATAAAATGACCGCTAGGGTCATAAAATGACCCCAGCGGGTCCTCTCGGTTTAATGCTATGACCCCAGCGGGTCCTCTCAGTTCAATGCTTTTGAATATGAAGATGCAAGCTGCTTTGCCTAAGACTAAACACCAGGAAAATTTTAAGAAGGTAAAATATTATTTACATGAAAATTTCAATCTAATGATTTTAAAGATCTATCATTAAATCGGAATATCTTCCACACCTGGATCAACTCCTTGCAAAGGTATCACTGAGAGAGATCTTCAGTTATGACAAATTAGTTTCAAGTTTATGCTGCGGCGATTTAATTTAATGGTTCTAAAAAAGGTTTGCTAAAGTAATGATAAGAAATTGGACTTATAATTACATCACTGCATCTATAGTAGATCAGTACACGATACACTTATCCCTATGTCTTTCCCAATAGAATGTTCTGCTTGACTCTTTTCTCCTTAACCTTTAAAATCGGTACCTTTTGGGGGGAAGCGACATGAATTGGACTCTCCCAACATGGGCGGTCATTTACCACCCCACTTCACCTTATCACTTAATCTTCCCTTAAGGCGCACGGAAATGGGCTGCCGTTTGCAAGGATAATTGGACCCCCCTACCTCGCTTATTTTCTAAGCGATCTCAGAACCTCACCTCCCCTCAAAAGAAGCCAACCGCCTCAGACCGGCCTTCATCGCTGTTAAAGAGAAATTTTTAGACCGCCCGGGGCCGCGTCACTCGGTGTCAGAGGGTTAAAGTATAGATGCTCTATGCTGAAAAAAATATACTATGTTCTAAAATATTATGTTCAGTGATGACTTTAGTTTCAACAAATTTCTACATCATTTATGATTGTTCCAGTTTATAGCTTCTGAGATGTTTCTTCTGGTGTAAATAGGTTAATCCTACCCAATTTAATATACATTTTGTTATCTATGATCTAATATAAACTGCACTGTACGTCGTAGCTTGTAATTTTTTTTCCCTCTGTTCAATTATCTGTGATAATATTACTTATGGAAAACAAATTCACCGTGCGCCATTGATCTCGCTTTTAGATCAAATTTTTCGTGAATGTTTCTGGAAATCAAGTGGAATTGCACTGCCTTGGTTGAAAGATCCCGGCATTAAACCAGGGAGGGTTCCAGACTCAATTCCACTGAAACATCGTGACGTATATTTATTATGAGACGTAAAGTCGTCTTTGTCATTCAAAATCCTCAAAACTGTGTGGAGTGGAATTTTAGAGCTTGGGATAAAGGCTCGGGTTTCGTCTTTGACATTCCATCTATCAAATTACGTGGCCCATCCGAATACAGCCGCCTTAATTACAAAATTAGACATTAATAGAGCAAGACTAACTTTTAATCAAATTTAGTGTATGAAGACGTATATATTCGTGAAACTTAGTATCTTTTCCCCTGTCATATAATGCTAGAGTTCATCCATATTAATTAAACTACTTGGATAAATAACTTGGGTCCTTTCTAAGTCTCTATTCAGAATTTAGATAAGTACTCTTGCCTAACGGCAATGATGCATGAAATGTGAATCATTTTGCATGATTTACTCTACGCAGCTGCTACTAAATTGCTGATTAACATGAACGTAAATTCTCTCCGAGATGGGAGGCACAAATAAAACATTACGAGAGCTCTGTCATAGAAAATGAATTCTTATGGTTGGGAATTATTTCTCCTTAAAATGACTACGCTATCAGAAATTAAAATATTTTACAATAAATATGATTTAAAACAGAATTGAACATCTAAAAAGATAAAGAATAAGGATGAATATCAAACAAGATAAAAATCGATATGAGCAATTTAATTGGTGTCGCAAGTGCAGCATCATCCAGGAAAAATTGCGAAGTACAAACTAAATAAAAATACCAATAAAGGGAATTTTTAGTATTTTTATTTAGGAATAAAGGGAAAGGGAAAAAATGAAAATAAAAATTATAAAAGAACAAAAAAATTGAAATGAATATAAACCTTAAAAAATCTTTATAAAAAATCTACAAAATTTTTTTCAAGTTTATAGTTATTGTTTCCTTCACTAGATGGAGATAGGTGCGTGCGTCTATTTACTTTGTTTACTTTGTAACGTGTTTGTAAAGAACGGCGTGCTTTTTTTTTGATCCACAATTTATATAAGAGGCAAGATTTTAAGCCCTTCTTTTCATACTTTGTTTAAAAGACTGTTTTTAATTTCTTCTTTGTGAATAAATGTTTTTCTTTCTAATACATTCCGGAATGGGTTCAGGCCTTAGAGGATAATAAATCATTAGACCTTAAGGTCTTTTTCCTCTGTAGAAAACCTATTACATTTTTGAATCTGCATGGTTGAATGACCTCTGATGAAGTCATCCACCGGATTCTTACTTCTTATCGTTGTCTGTAATTATTTTTGTATTTTTAACTCTTCCACAAATAAAATTCCCTTTATTAGAATTTTTATTTGATTTAAAATAGAATATTCCGTTTAATCGTGATATTAATAAAGCTATAATATATAATTTATTAAAAGGGAACTTATATTTCGTTCAATTATTAAGTTTTCAAAAACTCACTGATTTAAGAATTAGAAAGAATTAGAAGATAGTTGAGAAATATTTTTAGTTTTTACTCACATGAAATTCAGCTTAAAATTGCATGCTATGGGATACAAAAATTTTGACTTTGTGTATCATAACCTGTTTTATTAAGCAATAGCTTCGTGTTTAAACCGCTTGCCAGATTATCCCGACTTATCTCGGGTTCGTACATATTGCAGTTAATTATTATCCCGAGAAAACTCGGGCGAAGCAGAATTTGCCAGTACGATTTGTTTTATCACGGTTTTACTCGGCCTGGAGGAAATGAAAGGAAATATTCAGCTTTCATTGGCAGTTTGCCAAGTTTTATTGCTTTCGCGGTTCTTTTGGCGGGACTGGTCACGTGTTTCCCTATTGTATAGTATACGTCGGCTTGTGGATTAGTAATGTATAACGAAGGATAGTTTCTTTGAAAAAAAGTAAAATAATGGCGATGATGCAAGATAGCGAAAGCGATCAGGAAGACCCAGCACTAGTCCTTCACCACTCAGGTTAACCTCAAGGCATTTTCCAGATGTTATTCCTGCAACTAAAAAAATTCAAATCCAACGAGACAGTGTACTCTATGCTCCCGTAAAAGAGATTCCAGAGGTAATCCAGTAAGAAAAGATACCAGTGTACAGAATGTCAGGTATCACTTTGTGTTGACCCTTGTTTCAAAAACTATCATACAAAGACTAATATTTAACTTTTTTCCACTTGCCCGAGATAACTCGGGATAGTAAACTAATATTAAAATTAAATGCTTTTACACCTGTAAAAAATTAAAAATTCAACTTAAAACCAACATATTTTGTTTTGTTTCGTTTCCTTGTATTTAATAATAAAATAAAAAAAGGTGATGATTTTTTGCAATTTTTTTCAAAAAAATTTGTAAGGGAAGCGATTAAGTGTCCAAAACTCGAATAACTACAACTAACGAATCTTTCAGCAATAAGAATTAAAAATCGCCTACAATGCAATTTGAATTTCTATAGCATTTTGAAGTTTTTTGAATAAAATAGGAAAATATTCTCTTAGTTATTTCAATTCCCGCAAGAAATTTAAAAATCATCAAAACATGATGTTTTACTTTAATTGCCATCTGAAACGAATAGTAGTATGTTGAACTAATCGGTTCAAACTCTGTAAGATATTCTAATTCCGAGTGTTGAAGGGAAAAAAATAATGACATCATTGCTAGCTAATCCGCATTTCAGGACATGGAAACACGGGTGTCACGATAAGGTTAAAAAAATTACGGAAGGCTGTCTTTCTTAGACAGCCGCTGATGTTAAAGCCTTACGACTACTTCACTCACGTGACTCTTTTGGTTCTAGAGTTTTCTCGGCTTCTCTTTGTTACTCACGATACTTTTTTGTTTCTAGAAGTTACTCCTGATTCTCTTTTGTTTCTCAAAGTTACTCTCAATTCTCTTTTGTTTTCGACTCGCTTTTTTCAATTTTCAACTCAATCACGAAGTCTCCCTCGTGGAAACGTGGCAAGCGAGATCGTCAGCCAATTGTGAGCGCGCACTTCATGCGTGTGACGTCACCAATTCATGCATATTTTTTCCCAACTTTGCAACTCAATAGTCGCTGAACTACAATTCCGATTTCAAATTTGTTTTGTAAGTTCTGTTGTTGTCCTTTATCTCTAAAATAAGACATTAGTTATGTTTTTAACATGTAGTTACCGAGATATAGAGGATCGCGTCACCAATTCATGCGTATTTTTGCACAATTTTGTGACTAAGTAGTCGGTGAACTACAACTCCGATTTAAAATTTTTTTTAACTTCTGCTGTTTCACTTTGTCTCTAAAATAAGACATTAATTAAGTTTTTAACATATGTAGTTACCGAGATATATAGGATCTCCCATACAACGTATTTTGTGACGCTCTGGCGTCTGAATCAAATTCCTTCCTGAGACCCCAATGGGAGGAACGTAGTCCTACGTCAAAGCATTTCGTATTAAAATGTTTCTATTTCGAAAACATGCTTAAAAATAAGTAATTCTTTTCTCAAAAATTAAATTCATTAAATTGATGTTTCTCAGATGGTTTGAGAAATAAATGGCGAATTTTAAATACTTATGCTTTCCGTGTTGGTAGATTCAAAGCCTGGATAGCCAGTATTCCAGACGAACAAGCTGATAGTCAAAGGCGACTGGTAGTATCATAATGAAATTTTTATCCATTATTTTAATCAATTTATTTTTAATTGCGAATAACAAATAATGTTGCACGTTTTCATGCTTCAGCGGTACAACATTTTTACCAGCTGGAATTTAAATGTAAAAATGGGGTTCTGGTATATCAACTATAAAGAAAGTGCACAAACTTGAATGTTATGTAGCCTTTATTTTAAATTATATCAGTTTCTTACTTTATTATTCTACAAAGACAAAATTTATAAGACTGAAATATACGGATATGTATTTGTTTCGAATGGAGTCGTTGCATTTGACGCCACAGTCACAAAAAGAACGAAACAGCACTTTTCGTGTATTGTATGACCCACATCGCATAATACTTTCATATTCTTTGGTATGACGCAGTGTTTAGAATGAACTTTTAATAGGAATTCTATCAGTTAGCTGATATAATTCCTGAGAAAGGGGCGATTCTAAAACGAAAACTTTTGCCAGACTTCCAAATTATTCAGTGAATCAAAGCAGGAACAATTGTGCGTAACAAAGATGGATTGTGAAAATTCGAAGAAAAATTGATTATGTGTACTGTTTTCTTTTAGGTATGAAGATTGTTACAAACACACTGTTGGGTCTAATGGATAATTAATTTTTAAAGACAATGTAATAAATAATGTACTTGAAATTAATTAAAAACATTATCATAATTGTTTCGATGAGAAGAACAGTAAAAATCGAAATTCTGCCATTTCTTTAAGAATCGATTCGATAAATGTGGATCTAAACAACAATGTAAGAGCAGTACTGCAAAAGTTTCTTTTTCATGTTATCACCAATAGTTTTTTTTATTATTGTAGTGGTTCAAGCTGTTGCAATCCGTTCCGTGGTTTTCTAACTGTTTTTGCAAGTTGCGTCAATATGAGCGATTTAGAAACTACGCCCGACAAAGAAAACATCAACGAAAGAGAAGAAACTCAAAGCCTATTTTCAGACCATGAAACGTCAAAATATAGTGATGAAGAAGGAGTTTCTACACTAGCACATCAGGCAAGCTAACTACGGCTAAAACTACCGGATCAGAATGTGTTTGCAAACGCCAATGCCTGAACACATATTTCGATGACAGAAAAGAAAATAATTCAGAATCTGTGCAAGGGTAAAATAAAAAAACAAAATAAAGCTCTTACTTTTTTAAAAATTCAGGCTGATAAAAGAAAACTGCTCTGACTTGACGCCGTCAAAGATTTAAAGTCGGTGCAGCAGATCCGAAACCCATGGCGAGAATTTTGTTGTTAAGAGCAGTCTGCATATTCCTGTTCTGAAACTAAATGGCAATGATTGTGTGTGTTCTAGAATTTTCAAACTTGTCAAGAATCGGATTGAGCAATGTCTACCCAATAGAAAATCAAATGATGGACCCGCTGCTCACAGTGAGAAGAAAATTTAAGATAGAAGAAGCTGTAGAGATCCAAACCCACAGAACCAACTAATTTTTTTAAAAAAAATCAAAATGTATATTTGTGGAAGGCCACCAACAGATTGGAAAAAATCGACATTTAATAAATGTCTCACTTCTCTTTTTACAGTCTACAACATTTATTTGTTTTACCTACAAAACTACTACTACTATTCCCTTAGCTACAACACAAAAAGTCATATTTTAATTCATTTTAATGCTCTACATTTTAAGCTACTTTATTCGAATAAAATTGATTTTCTGACAGAGAGCGAAGTTCATTATTCCCTAACTAACGAAAACATAGTTGAGGGGAATAAAAATACTTGTCCAATGATTTTATTAAAATGTGGGAGCTAAAATACACTATATTGATTTATTATAGACCTCTGTCTTCATTAACAGTCCCTAGGAGAATATGGAGAAGCAACCATAAAGTTAGCTGGCTTTCAAAATCAATGGTTTGTACAATACAAAATTTGGAAACTTAAAATTTGATTATCTCGAACTGAGAATCTTCGACTAGAACTGTTCTTCATTTCATCGATTCAATTTATATTACCAGAGTAATACTAACGGACGCGAACGATTCTGAGTTAAATAAAGACAACGGATTCCCAGATTCTTTCATTAATGTTAATAGTTTTTTCAAAGGAGTATAAAAAGATTCTAATTAATATTTATTAATGGTTTATTTTAATTTTATTTGTTATAACTTTTTAAATATTAGCTTTTTCCCTTATGATTAATTAGTTAGAATTTTTCTTCATAGATGGAGCTAGGTTTGCTAGCTTCCAGAACTTTGTAATCCCTTTGTCCTTGTCTGTCTGGCGTCTCTTGTCTTCATCATAATTTCGGCAGAGAGGGTAAATTATTTTACACACTCTAGTACCTTTTGGATTTTCATTAAGGATTTTTTGCCTCTTCATTTTTTAAAAATGTTTCTTATACTGCGGTTGGACAGGATTCAGGCCACAAAGGGTATACTCTTGATTTATAATCTTACCCTTGACAGAAAATTTTGTCCATTTAAAAACTTCTATGGCTAGTGAACTTCGAAAAAGTTCGTCATTCAGGTTCTCATTCATTCCTTCCATTTTGAATATTTTTCTTTTACTTTCTAAATTATATTTTATGTGTTTTTAATATTAATCGTTGTAGATTTTTGTTGATGCAATCACTTGACGCTGCTGCGTTGAGCGCGCTAAAAGGTGTATTGTTATCAGTTTTGCTTAAATCTGTTGCTTTCTTATTTATACGTTTTTCTTTTTTAACTTTTTGTTTAGTATTTCTTTCTATTTGTATCTGTATTATATTAGAAATAGCTGCATATCCGCCATTCTATATAATACAAAGAGTTTTAATTAATTTGTGATTAATTTATTTAATTAATTTATATTGAATATCTTTATTAAATTTTGTTAATCATAACTGTTAAATAAAAAGAGATATTTAATATAAAAGAAAAATCTAAGCTAAAACGCCGTTTGAAGTTTAATATTAGTTTTACTTAGTTACATTAACGTTCCGTTTTGAAGAAACATGATGGCTATTTTGGACAGACGGCCAAATGACGAGGACGACACCCGAGCTGGAACCCCCTCCAAGCTTTTAGAGCAGCAAGAGCTTTAGCTTAGCAAGAGTTTAGAACCCGGAACACTCCTTCTATAAAACCGAGACCTTACCACACGGTCACAGCGGCCCTAAGTTTAATATTACAATTAGAACACTAGTATCAAAGAGAAATAAATAAATAATTATTGGAAGCAAAAAAAAGAATTATTTTTACCATTACAAACAGAAGAATTTATCATACAAGCAGAAGAATTTACCATTACAAGTAGAAGAATTTACCATTACAAGCAGAAGAATTTACCATTACAAGCTTGACGAATTTACTATTCCAAGCAGAAGAATTTACCATTACAAGCAGAAGAATTTACCATTACAAGCAGAAGAATTTATCATTACAAGCAAAAGAATTTACCATTACAAGCAGAAGAATTTACCTTTGCACGCAGAAGAATTTACCATTACAAGCAGAATTTCTTTTACCATTACGCGATGTGCAATGGAGTCTTGATCTGAATTGGCGCGGGAAATTTTAAGTTTCTCTCATCAGTATGAATTGACTCCATTCAATGCGAATGCCAAAATTTTTTTTTCCAAAGATAAGATAAGCAAATCCTCTTTTAAAAGTACGGTTTTTCTTTTACAACAATTGTATGTTTATTCCAAAGAGAAAAGTTCTTTTACCACTTTCGATTTTTTCAAAGAGACCCCTTATCAGTGCATTGCACCGTCAATGGAGGGAAAAGACCCGATCGGCCCGCTCGAAATGTATCAAGTTTACCGAACTTTGGCTTCAAAGGTCAAACGATTATAATCGGCGACCTATAAAAAGTGTCATCAAACCCAGCAGTCCGATAAATAGCAGAGCCCACCCCTGCGAAAGGCACGGGCGATTTTTCTTCTTAAAGTAATTCCGATACGCATTGATTGATTTTTCTCCCGCCTCAACCCTTGCCCAACCCCTCTCCCGGGCTTCAGCATGTTGAAGAACTCCTCGCAATTGCTCTAACCGACTGAGATTGGATATATATGTACCAGTTAGGGAAAGAGTCGGGTATGAAATAAATTGATATCAGGAAAAGAAGTAAACTTTTTGCTCCGGGTGATTTGAAGTTGGAGAGATTTTTATTCTTTCTTGCCTTCGCCTCTTTCTCGCTGGATTTTTTTTCTGGAAATCGGATATTTGAGATGCTTAAATAGGCAAACTTCGTCTCCTCTTGCCTTATCTCAAGAAAACCTCGTTTTCTTAAGGAGATTTGTTTCGAAGACGGCGGTGTATGGAAGGGATGGAAAGTATTTTTATGAGTAAGAAGTCGAGAGAGGATGAGATATTTAAGAAATTGGATCTGTGCGAGGAAAAGCAGGAATTTCAGTTAAGTGGTGGATGTTATTCAAATTGCATTATTACATAAATATTTTAGGCACAAGAAACATGTTATATTCAATCTCTTAGAGAGTTCTGAAGGAATTTTCATGTCCGAAATGCATTCAAACAATGGCGTGATGATATTGCCTTGAGGACAGGAGATTTTGAAATCTGAAAAGATTTTTCTCTTAATTGTGATATCTGAAAAAGCCTTTAAAAGACTGGAAGAAGAATTTCTCTTAATTGTGATATCGAATAAAACCTTTAAAAGACTGGAAGAAGAATTTCTTTTTATTCATTTATTAAACGACATATTCTTAAAACTTCTTGCTATTGCTCCATTTAATTTTCTGTTGTTCTCACATGAAACGTCGAATGAAATTTGAAACAAAAAAGTTTGCCCTAGGTTTAATAAGAATTAATTAATTGATGCAGTTATATACTTTATACAGTTTTCATCTTTATTATTTTTAATTTTTGGAATCTGTCATCAATAGCCACTCATTTCAAACCAACAGCGATTTTCTCAACAAGTGGCGTTAATTTTATAATATTTATAACAGAAAGTTTTAATTCAAACTTTCTATGTATGTTTCTAATGATTCATCATATAAAATCTTCTTTATTTAAAGAGATAAAATCTTGTAAAAGTTTGAGTAAAACATTGGTAAATTTGGGTTACTGACATTGCTTCTATCTAATAAGTCCGTTAGCCCTAACCCTGTTACTTAAATGCACCTTTTCTCAAAATCTGTTGTAGATTCATATTTGAAATTTTTTATATAAGTAAAGTGCATCTTTTTCATCATAGTAAAATGATTAAAAAATCAAAAATTTATTTTTTACAATTTTTTTTTGTGTCGACACAAACAATGCGAAATTGACCATTTCGATGCACCTTTTCTCAAAATCTGTTATAGATACAAGTTTGAAATTTTTTATAGAAGTAAAGAATACCTTTATCATTATACTGAAATGAGCTTTTGGTTAATGTTTAATTTTTTAAAAATTTACAAATATTTAATTAGGCATAGTGAAATTTGACCCTGTTTTGACACAAGAAGGAGTAACCGGGTTAGGGTTAACGGACTTAGGGTTCCAACTCCCCTTAACTAGTATAATTTGAACAAAATGCCAAGAGATCTACAGAGTTGTTTGCCTACGTAGCACCAAGTTCAGTGATTATGCTAATATGCAAAGCTTGAATTCAAGTCGGCAACATGAACATCATTTCGCGTTTGGTAGTAAAGAGCTAATCTGAAAGAATTCCTGTTGATTACAGTCACAATATCAGTCAGTAGCTCAATAGCAATGAATAGTTAGTATATTAAAATGAAAACAATGCTAAGACTTTTATCCGGGAGCTCATTCAATACATAAAAGGTTTCTGATATTCAAACAAAGTTTTACAAAAGATTTGAAATTCGAGAAGAGTATATATATTTAATATGCAAGATTAATACAGAAACTTTAAATCCACCACAAAACATTGAATTTCTTTAAAGTAAAAAAATTATAAAAATGTGAGTCAAACACTCGATATTATTTTAGTTAGATCCTTAATGATTGTAGATTAATGAATTTAGATTAAAGAATTGTAAAAAAGTCATTATCAAAATCATTATTTTGGTCAGTTATACTATATTTTTTGTACATTTAGGGGACAAATTGTTTAATAAAATATTAATTTATATTTTTTTAATTTAACCATCTTGTATAACTTCTAAATGTGTTTCATGTTAATGCTTGATATTGTTTAAAATGTGAACATGTGCTCCTTCTTCTGCTAAAATGTTAATTTTTGTTTCTTTTTAGATATTACAAAGAGAATTTTGTTAAATGTTAATATATGATTATTTTTTGTTTAAAACATAAATATAATTTGTATTTTGTTTAAACTGTTTAAGTATGTGTGTTTTTCTGTTAACAATGCTAATGTATGTTTCATTTTATTTCTAGGTAAGCTTAAAATTCCATGGCTCTATATATCCTTTCCATGTGACACATCGTAAGTAAATCATTATAGAAATACAATAAAGAATTTTCTTCTCAAATAGCATGAAACAAATAGAATATTAGACTGTTTAAATAAAATGTTGCTTCAATTTTATATATTTAAAACCTTTGACATGTTAATTAGTTTATTTCCACATTTTAAACGATATCATCCGCCAATTTACTTAAATGTCCTTTATGATATTTTATAAGATATGATAAAAACTTAAGGAATGATAACATCACATATAATTATTTATTTCCCTTGTTCAAATATACAATAAGGAGATTATTTTAGAGCAAAGCATTTGAAATGCATTTTGTTGCAAAACGTATCTTTAAAACGTTCAGAGCTGTAGTCTGCAAAATTTAAAAGTGACAAAGGATCTTAATTTAATTATACTCTTAAATACATTTTAATTAAAATTGTAAACTTAATTGTTTGTGATCCTTCAGAAGATTGTTTTCTTCTGAAAATACTCCTACGCACCGCGTTTGTTCTTTATAATATGCCCACAATGAGTTGTGCTTCTAAATGAAACCGTAAGAAAAAATGTCGTGTACTTAAATTAAAAAGCAAAGCATTCTGCAATGTTTTGTGCATAATTTCTTGATGCCAAGACGAAGTTAAAGATGAATTATTTAATTAGACTACACGATTTTCTATAAAGATTGATTTTTCTAATTTCAATTTAATGAAATCTGCTTAAAATTAAAGAACATAGAATGCAAATATAAACATTGTATGTAATAACTCAATCCAAAAGAAATGCTCTTTAGAATTAATAAGTCAAACAGAAAATGTTGTTCTACATACAGTAGAGTCTCGATAATTCGAGGGGGACGGGACCGGGCCTACCTCGAACTATCGAAAACTCGAATTATCGAAATCATAAAATTTAATAAATAAATAAATGGAAATAAAAGCAGTTTTTAAATTTCAGTGTAGTATATTTAAATGAAAAATGTACTTACATATTATTACATTACTGCTGATAGCAACAATTAATTATATCTTAAAATAATTGTCAATTGTTTTTTGTTTAAACACATTGCTCCTATATATCGATCTTATATATATCCCGTTTTCTTTGGGAGGGGCATTTCTGCAGGTGGCTTCGGGGTGCGGATTTTAAACTCTTTTAAGTTACTAATCTCTTTCAATATAATGAGAGTAAAATTTGCCAGCATGATTTATTTTTTCATTTCTGCGCTCTGTCACTAACAGTGAAAGCCAACTGTTTTACGGGTTCCCAATAATTAGCAACATAATTTTAAGTTCTGGCGTCTATTTGTTAGCCAGTAGAGATCACGTGTAAGCAGAAAACTGTGTTGTGTGGCGCATTCTGATCCCACCTAGCATACTCACACCACTACGGCAGTTAAACAATATTTTAGTGCGTTATGTTGATTTTTGAAATGCTAGCAGTGTTCAGTATGAACTAGAAAAAAGTCTCCAGAGGTCATCATTTCTTTGATATTCAGTTTGGTCGGACATCGAAAGTCTGGTGACCCCCGTTTTCGCCCTTTCTTGGAACTCTTGAACCCCTCTTCACCATTTTGGAACTCTTTGATTTGTGCTGACGCCAGTCATTCTTACTCTAATCTTGCCTCGTTTGCGCGGGCTTTATTCCATTCTGTGAAACCTGTTTTCATCGAGGATCATATCAATATCTGTTATGCGATAATGCTAAATCTTTAAAGTTAAAGTGATAATTTTGATAAATGTAAAGAAATATCAACGATTAAATAACTTGAAGTCAATCAGTAGACTTATTTCTTGCGCCTCTATTGGATTATAAAATCATTCTTTTACAGTAAGAGATGATATCTACTCTACCTAGCAAACTTTGAATCAAGTTATACATCTATTATTTATACAATTCTACGAGCAGTTCCGTGAACAGTAGAAATCTCAGCAAAAGTTTTAAAAAAATCTAAAATTTGCTGTTTATCGAAGACTTTCAAGTTTATCCAATGTTGTTTTTGCCCAGCCTGGAACCGGATGGAAGGGGAGGGGAGGCATCCTCTCTCACACTTTCGCTCACTGTAGGTCAGCAACATCTAACCATCCAACTTTGCCATTTGTTTGCCGGTAATCCATTATAGTCACGTCAAAATATAAGAACAAAGTTGTGGAAAATTTCTTGCTAGAGAATAAAGGTTGTCTTCAAAAGTTTATAGTATGAACCGTTTGGCTAGAGGCATTGAAAAGAGTGGAAAATTACATGAAACGGAGCCATTGAAAGAGCCTCCATTCCAAAAAATAAATATCCATACATATAATATATTTGATAACTTTATGGAACATTCATGCCAAATTCGAAGGAAATCGAAGCGCTTTTCGTCGTGTCTATGTAACTAAAGAATTAACAGACAAATAAATGAAATGCCGAACGTTCGATTAAAGCAGTACCTCGGTTCGCTCCAACAGTGTTAGAAAGATTCTTCGATGTTTATATTTCCACTTTTGTTCACCAATAATGAGGTCGATTCAAGCTAACATGGTGCAATTCAGATTTTCCGTGTAATTTTCGAATCCATTGCTCATCTTGCTGGTGGTAAGAGAATGTGGCATCACATCGGCATAAGGCAGCAGATAGACATTAGATGACATGAGCAACAGAGTCGAATTATGCGACATGACAAACTGTACATGTACATGTCATCTGGCTGTAGTGACGGCATTTTAATGCTCGATGGCTAATGATTCTTATTCTTCAAATCTTTTTTAAAATAAATTTTATTCGAGTTTTTGTTTTGATGTATAAGAATTTTGTGGCCAGTCCTTACTATGTCTTTTTCTTCTCTTGGGATCTTTCGTGTCACAACAAGTTTCCTTTGACGAAAATCAAGCTTCATACAGAAAGAGTTCCCATTCTTTGAACCCACGCGAGCAGGTGACCCTTGATAACGTCTGCTTTACTGGATTCTTTTATTCTTTTACTATCGTTTATTCAAATTAAATTACTTTGTCTTTTTGCTTACATAAATGTTTCGGGTGGCTGTAGGTTGTCTTTGATTGATTGTGAGATACAAGCAATAAATGTAAGATGAGCGGTGGAAGGGATTGATGGGATGCCCCTGGCATTTATCACGTTCTTGTAGTGAGACTGGGACATAATATGAGGGGATTAAATCTTAAAGGAAACCTATTAGATCCAGGATGGCTTTCGATGTAGTCAGGTTTCCAAGCGAAGATAGCTCGCATTTTCTTAATGAACCCAATCCAGCCTATCTTTCATAGTTTTCGATTGATTTGATATGGTTAAATAAATATCCCATTTTGAAATTACACTAGTGCTATTTTGGAGTAAACCTCATAATTTCGAACAATAGTCAGACGACTAACACGGCTCTCCCCGCCCCCCGTCCATACTTACACACAACAGCAACCCAGAAAGCAATGGTCTCCTGACAAAGTCTCGGTTGAGAGACGGATTTGGCGCCCGATTCCGTGGAACACCCGCCATTTAAATGGTCTTTGTGCATAATAAATCAGTAGAGGGTAAAACTTCCCACCAGAGGTATGATTTCAGAAGGTAGTGCTGCCACAGGCCTAGTCGTCGTCATTTAATCACGTTTCAAAATTATGAGGCCTGTCAGAACCGCAAACCGTGTTCCCCTGTCCTACCTGGGAATCCAGGGACCTGTGAATGACAGGTCCCTGGATTCCTTCGGGAGGGGTCACTGCTATAGCTCGAGTACTGAAGACTAAGTCCAAGTAGCCTCGGACCCCTCCCGAAGGAGGAACGTACTATCACTGGAGGGTGTAACACAACCCCACCATTATTTTACCCCATAGGGGAACGTAGAACCCGCATATTTATCCGGCGGCTTCTCATCCAGTTATTCGTTGTGGCCACCCGGGTAGAGGCCTGCCATAAAATAGCCCTGGTGTAGCTTCGAAACGGTGCAATAATCTTATAAATCTACTCTACACCATAATAACGGTAGTGGAAGACATTTGATCTAAGATGGACTTAGTGTGCCTCAGGTCGGGTGTTCACATCAGAACTTCGGAAGAATGGGTCTCTAAATCTTATTCTTCCAGTCCGGAACACGAAACTAGGACACAAGGCCATCGAAAGCTTCATAATTTTCCAATAAAACTATCATGCGCATGATCGGTGCAGTTCTGCCTTTGATGGTTAAAGCCCTTGTCCTTAATTTAAACGTCATCGCTTCCCACCGTTTATCCATTTTAGTCCAAAAGAGTTTATCGAAAGTGTCTTATGATGTCTCAGAAACAACAATATCATTTTCCTATAAAATAGCCGACTGAATAAAGCGGCGCAATAAGAAAGCCCACTCCCACCCATTTGGCGAGAAATCCACATCCAGCGCTGGATTGCTCATCCAACAATGCAAGTCGATAGATCGCATTCGACGAAACGGTCCACGATCTCGCGTTATCTTTTGACACTCGAAAACGTATCGGAAAATAAACTCGGATTTTATATCGATGCATTTTTCAAGCTGAAACGAGCTTCAGCTTCAAATAAAAAATGGAGAAAAAAGTACCACAGAAATGATATAGTCTATACAAATGGTCTTGGGCTTCAAAAGATTATATTTTTCTTGCACTATTTATAGAATGGCTTTGAACGCACTTGAGAAGACTTTTTGAAAACGAGGCTGTTTAGGAAGTATTACTTCGGAGTTTTTCCTTTTAACTCCGCATATAGGCTTCATGAATTGATGCTTTCCGAGCTAGGGAAAAAATAAGTGCCCCCTTGAGTTGAAATGATTAAATTCCCCAAAGGATATTTAATATAAAATTTGTTGCAGTTTTCACATATAATTCTTTTTC
The DNA here is from genome assembly GCA_013235015.1 of Araneus ventricosus. Taxonomy (NCBI): domain Eukaryota; kingdom Metazoa; phylum Arthropoda; class Arachnida; order Araneae; family Araneidae; genus Araneus; species Araneus ventricosus. The sequence continues at coordinate 85,549 of BGPR01003686.1, forward strand.
TTGTCTCTATATATTCCGTATGTCTGCAGTTTCTGCTACCAAAAATTTAAACTGTATTACTAAACTCAATCCCATGCGCAAAGTGAATTCTTTAAGAAGTCTATAGGTTATAGTTACGAATGCGAAATATAGAATTTTATAGACGCAGCTGAGCAATATATAATGGAAAATATACTATTTCTGCCGTAGTTAAATTTACCCACAGAATATCAAAGCATAGGATATAAAAAAAACCATTGAAGCTTTTTTCTCTAGTATCCAATTTAGTTGTCGAACCCGAGTATTATTATCAGCTGCAGGGTAATGAAAAACGTATAATACTTCGACCAAGTCATTTAAAACATCACAGCACTTTTGAAAACATCTTTATATTGAATTTTGTGAAAGTTTGTATATTTTTCAGTCGGTAGCTAACTGAATAAGGCTTTTATTACCAATGGGTATTAGCCAATTTGTCTTTCTTTTTCAATACACTGCCATTATTTTTGAGAAATACTCTTATATTTTTAGATTGCATATAAATCTCAGAAGCTTAATCAATGCTTTCAATAATTGCTTTTAATATTTTCTTTACGGGCGGTACAAATGTTGTACCAGAAAAATTTTTACCTTTGAATACGGGCTGGTACAACTGCTGTATCACTCCTCGCATTCTTCTGATTTAAGTTCCCGTAGCCAAAAGGTTAAATACACATGTCTAGCTTTGAAAAGAGCATCAAAGGAATACAAGAATATTCCGAAAAAATCAATGAATAATTCTTGAAACAATCTGCACTTCTTATTTTATATATTGAAAAATCATGCATGGCAGCATTAATGTTAACTTTAGGCACGCAACTGAGATGTTACTGATTTAACTTAGACTCGTGAGGAAAGTTGCTGGCAGAACTGATTATAGAAGATGCATGTTCTTTATTGAATCTTAATAATGGAAAATTCTTGGCGTTTCTCAAAAAGCTTATTTTATCATAATGCAGAATTCGATTCTGATTGATACGTGATGGGTATATCAGATTACAAACCGGTAAACAGGTTCTCTAAATTAGCTCATTAGAAGAGGCCAGCAGTTGTTGCTCTTTTAATTTTGTGTGGGTTCACTTTGCTACGAAATTTCGACAATGGATGACTAAACATTTTTTATAATTAAAAAAATGTCTGGAAATCTACAGTCATACAGGGTAAATAAAATACAGATCAAATACATAAAAATGTCCTACTCGACTTGAAAAAATTATCACTAAAATACTGAACTTAGTAATGTTATAGGACAATACGGGAAAAACAATCCTAATGCTAAATTTTAGGTCATAATACGACATTCACTCGCTCTAGCGCTATCTTTGAAAAGAGCACCAAAGGAACCTTATGAGATTTTACTCTATTGGTGAATGTTGTCCTCCGCTTCCCTACATGTTCTGTGTCAATGCCTACCAACTAATATACAACAAGAAATTGTCCATCGATCTAATATATGCAGACTAGTGAATTTTTAGAAAAGTGAGTGTTTGGGTTTTCACATCACATGGTATACCATGCGCTTTGACTAGACTTAAAATCCAGGCTGAGAAGCCCAATATTACGTAAAACGAACCATGGGAATTTCAATACTCACCAATGGTCTAGTTAAGATATGACATGTCTAAAGAATATGAATAGGAGGAAGAAATTTATGGGTTCTGTTCTCAGGCTGTGAGTTTATCCAGCATTAACCAAAAACTGATTCCTCAAAGTTAGCTTTATTATAAACGAATTCATTGGGCTTGGTTCCGGAGATCTTTCCTACTTCCTTCCATGCGAAACACAGATGTAGATTAGTTTCATCTGAATATTCCCCAGGAAGTCAATCTGCTCTCTTATTTTGGAGCTTAGCCAGACTTCTGCCGTAGTTTCTACTTAGACTCTCCAAGGCCATTTTTACCAACAAAAGATTCATTTCACCCCTTTATTCATGGACATCATGCTTGACCAAATGTGAAAAGAATCATCTCAAAATTGTAAAAGGAGGTTCCAGTCTGATAATACTGTATCCTCCATACGTTGTACCCCTACGGGCGTTTGATAATAAATCATCTTCATACACACTATATCACTTATCCCAGCTTCATATTTGTACCATGCTTGACGGATTCATTTGGTATCTACTAGCGCCAGCATTCATTGCTATTGTTTACCGTGATCATCATGATTAAAGTCAAAATTTCAAACATTTAGTAAAGCAATGAAGCTAAATAAGGAACTGATATTTTCATTACCTGATACGAAAAATATGGTTTAAAGCAGCTCACATAATTTCCTAATAACTCTTAGAAAAGTCCATTGCTGCTACCAAGTTCCACGACCCAATCTTTCGCACCAATTTATTTATACCCGGGACCCTAATTATGCTCTCACCAAAGCTTTGATTATTCTCCCTGATAACTACCCAGAAGGTGGAAGTAAATATTTTTGAAACTTCCCAGATTAATTTGGGAGGCAAGAGACTACTTTCTGGTGCAAATGAGATGCGGTGTAAGAAGCAAATGTGGAAAAATTTGTTGCCTCAAGGTGAAACAGCCCCAAAACAAATGTCTCCTCCTCCATTGATATAATGAAAGCAGCATCCTCTGAAGAAGGAATTTACGTTGGGACGTTTATCGAAAATTCCTTCAAAATAAAAAGGAATCGCCTCGAGACATCTTCATTTCCACCACGTCATTTGCATAGGGAAATTGAGTGGAGAAGTGGGTGGTTCTTTGGCGGAAAAAATACGATTTTCGCTGATTTTATATAGTGATAAATCTTTCTTTCAACCTAATTTAGATTTTCAGTTGACTCCAGGTTGAGAAAGTTTTAAAGGGTTTAAAAATAGTTTGGTGTTTGCCCGAAGTTCGTGAAAATGTCTGCCAAAATAAGTATATAGAATCGTTTTAAAAATGTTTGATTTTATTCTAAAGGGGTAAATTCATGTGACTGCCCAATGACATGAAAAGAGAAACTGCGCATGCCATCTGAGCATGGAACTGAATGTTGCATTCAATGATACGATGATTTCTGACATTTTATGCAATCCTATGACATTTTGCATGCAAAAATGATAAATCGTATGACATTAGCACACACAAATGATTTGAATAGAGAAATAGGGAATTGTTCAGCTTCTGGATGTTATATTACAAAAGGGAAAGATGATTGTTTACGAGAACGCTCTTGGGCAATGTACATTACTATCATGAATTACTAAAACATGAGCTATTAAAATTCGATAGAAAGTTTTTGCGTGTAAATCGCAGCAAATACTTATTCTCGCAGACATAAAGTTTTTCCTGTGTACTAGTGTACATATTTACAACCAAACTTATAATTAAGACAAGTACAAGTGAAATAATTTAACAAGAGATATTAAAAATTAAAAATTAAACTTTGCCTTAAACAGAATCGCGCAAAAATGCAGCAATTTCCAATAAGATATAAAAGAAAGATATTTAATTACAGAAAAGAAAATACTGAAGAAAGAGAAGAAGTAAACAATATACCTTTTGCACGCAACACAGCGGCATCTAGTGATTGCATTAACAATATTGTCTATAATTAAGTAATCAATTAAGATAGAATCAAAATACAAAAATATTTCTTCAATAAAAATTATAATGCGTTAAGATCAAACAATTAAAATGGAAAAAAATTGAAGAGAACTCGAATGGTGAACTTTTTCAAAGTGCCACTCGCCATCGGAGTTCTATGGATAAATTTTCTGTCAAGAGAATGACTTAATAGTCAAATAATATTCCCACTGGGGCCTTATTCAATGAGCATGAAAATATTTCGTTATTAGCAATTTTCTTATTTTATTATTAATAATAGTCTTTCGTAATACTCGTATTCTGACACGCACAAAGAAAAAAATGAATTCAGTGAAAATAATTTCAAATGTAAAATAGAAATGAACATCACTCAAGTCACTAGAAAATTAAATTATCTCTCAATCGTTAAACCTGAAAGAATTATACACATACCGCGTTGTTCGTACATCAGAAATGGAATCATTGTACTTAATGTGTTCCCAGGGTTATAATTGAACACACAGGTTTCTATTCTTTAGAATATATGTGGGTTAAATCTGAAAAGAAAGTTTCAGAACGGTGGGACAGATCGGAAAAAATGGTGTTCCACTGCTTTTCAAGCCTTTAGAAGATAACATTTATGGATGCTTTTTACGGCCAGTGGGATTACCTATTCTAGCAACCTTACTCCTAGGTAAGCTATTAGTCCAGTCAACGAAGACCGAAAATCGAGAATAGAAAAGAATGATACAGATGTTGAGGATAGTGTCCTAAATTACATACTAAAAGTCCCCGCCGGTGGGGGGTACAGGGGGTATTTAAAGGGGGCGTTTCCAGTTTTTCTTAAATATCTCGGAAACTATGGTTCTATAAAAAACACTCAATTACCAAATTAAACTACATGAAATTTCCTAGGAAATGTTCCGACCTTGTTCCTGTAGCTTCACAGTTTGGATGATACAGGGGGATTTAAAAGTTCATATTTCTCAAATTCCTTATTGTAATGGTAAAATCGATTAGAAGTGCTGAATCAACAACCCTCATAACCTCATGCTTATATAATAATTATACAAAGGTAGTATTGCATGTGACAGAGCGGAAGGGATAACAAACCCATTTGATGAACAATTATGCTACCTTCCTCCCCTCACATCCTTTCCCCTTCACAAGTTTCCTTCTACTCGTAATCCAGTCAACGAATTGTTAATTCAAAAAGTGGTGTAGTTTTGAAATTCGACACAGTGTTTAGAGAGAGTGCCCTAAAAGTCATACTAAAAGGCCCTGCTGGTGGAGTGTGCTCTGGGGGTACAGGGGGTTGGAAGGAGGATTTCTCGGTTTTTGTTACATATCTCGAAAACTATGGATTCTAGCGAAAAAAATGTAAGTAAAAAATTAAACTAAATTAAATTTCCTACAAAAATAGTCCTATTCATTCTTCTTAAGATGAATAGTTTAGAATATTACAGCAATTTGAAAAAGTACATAATTACAATAATTGGTTAAAAATGTTATTTTTATTTTTATGAAAGAAAATTTATATTTCAAAACAGCTGCTATCTATTACAATATATCTATAAGATATTATATCTTTCTATAACATAACATTATATATACATACATAAAAATATGCATAGCCCATTTTTACACTTGCTCGTAATTAAATTTCACCATGTTTTTCTAGTATAAGATCAGGTTCGAACGCCTCCTCTTCTTCTAGATGTGCACCTTTGGTACAGGTACCATTAAAGGTGCCAAAACAGAAACACATTGCTAAACGTATGTCACTAAGCCGCTCCTTTGGTTAGAGGAATTGAGGAAAGATCAGCTTTGATCTTGGTTGATGATTTGAGAAATGCTTCATATCTCGATTATTCAAATTATTTTCATCAAGAGGGGCTCTGTATATGGCTAGGAACATCTTTTCACCGGCTTGTGAGATAGTATCTGGTGTTGGTGAGGGGTTATAAAAGATGTCAGCAATGTTTTTCATCTGGCACAGTTGATTTATGAACAATATAACTGTAGTGCTTTGCTTTTTCTATAGATGGCTGGTGTTATGTCGCAGCCACGGAATGCATGGAGAAGGAGGATGGTTTGGGCAAATGAAAGTTCTTTCTGCAGATTTCTTGTACAAAATAATTTAACTTCGTCTTTCTCCTTGTCAGGCTTCATAAAATAAATTTTACTTTCTGGTGTTGCGAAAGCAATCAGTAACATGACTATGTCTACGTCTTTCCATTGGGATAAAAAGTTGCTTTCTCTAACCCATATCTCACAATTTAAGTATCAGCATCCCTCGCAGCGACTGTCGCTTCAGTTCCTTTAGCAGCCATTTCCTGTGTTAGTAATTTAACATGCCTGGTATTATTTCCTCGATGGCAAGAAAATGTTTCTGTCGAACTGTGACAGACTAGTTGCGAGCTTTTAAGTTAAACTCAGCTTAGATATGTGGATTTATATTATACTGTTTATACACTCATTTGGAACGTTAACAGAACCAAAAGACTGAGTACAAGTAATCTAGTGGAGGGAAAAGGAGGTGAGGGGAGGAAGGGAGCACGACTGTTCATCAAATAGGTTTGTCGCCCCCCTTCCTGATACCGCCACTGTTCTCAACACATGCAATACTACCCTCGTATAACTATTGTATATCTTTGACGATTTTCTGAGGTTTGTTCCTTCAGCACTTTTAATTGATTTTACCATTACAACAAGAAATTCTTGAAATATTCACTTTTAAACCCCTTGTATTTTCTAAAATTTCATTCTACAAAATATTTAGGACTAGGTTTGTAGGAAATTTAATGTATTTTAACTTTACAATTAAGTTTTTTCGTTAGGATCCGTAATGTTCAAGATATTTAAGAAAAACTGAGAAATCCCCCATTTCAACCCCCCTGTACCCATGCGCATCCTCCACCAGCGGGGACTTTTAGTATGTCGTTTAGGGCACTCTCCCCAACAACTGTGCCGAATTTAAAAGCTACACCATTTTTAAATTAACAATTCGTTGACTGTACTACGAGTAGTAGGAAACTCGTGAAGGTGAAAGAATGTGAAGGGAAGAAGGGAGCATAATTGTTCATCAAATGGGTTTGTAACCCCAATCCCGCTCCAACACATACAATACTACCCTTGTATAATTATTATATAGGCATGAAGTTTTTATGAGGGTTGTTGATTCAGCACTTTTAATCGATTTTAAGATTACAATAAGGAATTTTAGAAATATGAACTTTTAAACCCCCCCCCCGTATCTTCTAAACTATTTATGCTACAAAAAAATGTAGGGCTTTTTTGTATTAAATTTCATGTAGTTTAATTTTATAATTGAGTGTTTTATGATATAACCCATAGTTTTGGAGATACTTAAGAAAAACTGAAAACGCCCCCTTTAAACCCCCTTGTACCCCCGCGCACCCCCACAGGCGGGGACTTTCAGTATGCCATTTAGGACACTACCCTCAACAACTGTGCCAAATTTCAAAACTACACCATTTTCTTTTTCTATTTTTTGCTTCTTTGACTGGTCTATATACGACGTACAGTGTAGGAGTAAAGTACTCTATGTGACTATAAGCTGTCAGATAGGGTAAAATTATATGACAAGTTAGAGTAAATATCTAAAGAATGATTCGATATATCTACTGATCAGTCCCACAGAAGGAATAAAATGGTATTGGCGTAGTGATACAACATCTCTAAGAGCAAGGAAAAGGTTAAAAACAATTGTGAAATATCAACCGTTACATTTCTAAGGTCTAATAAAAATAGAGTTCTTATGGTATAAATCATTTTCCTTACCGGCCTTCTGTACTACCAGAAAATTGTCTTTGTTCACGGACAGGCACAGTTCCATTACCAATAAAGGACTCGAATTACTTTTCTCTCTGTTGAACTCGGCTGTCTTTACTCTGATCTCTTGGCTGATCGATTTTCTAGCCTGTCCTATTCACGCATACCATGTGTGATGAATTGGTTGATTACTAATGATTGAAAATAAGAATAGTAACTCCTCAAGCATTCATGGGAGTTGCTGGCCTTATGTGCTGTTACTCGAAAAGAGGGGAAAACACTGTCTCTTTGGTTTCATCACGGTATCCGTCATAAATGATGTTTGAGTTTTCTTCTATTCCGTGATTTAAAGGTTAATCTATATATTTAAAATAATTTGGTAAAAGGCTTCACCGAGACCATTAGACTCAACCACTCGACCGATTTCGACCATTTTCTTTTCATTTGAAATGGTATGACGTCTAGATATGTTATAAAGGGTCACCTGCCCCTCACTAAACCCTCATTTTCGATCGAAATCTAAAAAAACACTTCTCCACCAAACATTCTCTATATGTTTTTTCGATTTCGTTCGAAAATGGGGGGAAGGCTACCCTTGATGACGTATCTAGACTTCATAACCGTTCAAATGGAAAGAAAATTGGGGAAATCCGTGGGTAGTTGGGGCTGGGGGATTTCTATAAGGTTTAATAATTTGGTAAAAGGCTTCACCGAGACCGCCAGACTCAACCACTCGACCGATTTGGACAATTTTCTTTTAATTTGAAAGGTTATGACATCTAGATATGTTAGCAAGGGTCGAATGTCCCACTACTACCCTCCATTTTTGAAGGAAATCGAAAAACCACTTCTCCTCCGTACATTGTCTATGGATAAACCTTGTAGAAATCCCCCAGCACCAACCACCAGACGGATTTTGCCTTTTTTTATTGCAAGGTAATGACGTCTATATATATCATCTGCCCTCACCACTCACCATTTTGGATCGAAATCGAAAAAACACTTCTCCACCACACATTCTGTAAATGGTGTTTTCGATTTCGTTCGAAAATGGGGGGGGGGGAGCAGGGGACCCTCGATGACATATCTAAACCTCATAATCTTTCAAATGAAAAAAAAAATGTTGAAATCCTTCGGGTGGTCGGGGCTAGGGAATTTCTACATGGTTTACGCATAGACAATGTACAGTGGAGAAGTGTTTTTTCGATGCTCCCAGTTCGAAAATGGAGGGAGGGGGGGGCATACGAATCTTGATGATACATTTAGACGTCATTACCTTTCAAATGCAATAAACACATTTAGAAATCCGTCGAGTGATTGGGGCTGGCAAACTATCTGAAAGTTTTACCATATAAAACATATAGAGATTGTATGGTGGAGAAATGTTTTTTCGATTTCGTTCGAAAATGGGTGGTGAGGGGGGACAGAAGACCCTTGATGACATATCTAGCCGTCATAAACTTTTATATGAAATAAGAAGTATCACAATCTATCGAGTGGTTGTGGCTGGAGAACTGTCTAAAGTCTTTATACCAGATTATTTTAAATATTTTGATCCCAGCAGTTCCATCACAATGGCGTGCTAAAAATATTGTAAAATACCTATTATAGGTGATGAAAACTGTTTAGTTAGGACTAATCATTCTGTATTTATGGATCTGAAGACTTTTGGGCAGAAATTCGTCAAAAAGTTATACAAAACATTACAACTAGATGAGGTTTATTGAAAAATTTTTCAATTTCAAAAGAATCTGATGTTTGCAAAGAATATGAAATCTACTATGTTTTTATGGTCTGTTCCACTGATCTTCATGCAGTATTTAAAACTGAAAAAAGTAGTGGCTGAGAGCCTCGAATCAGCGGGGTGGCAGGGGCAATGCTGAGCAAAGTGGATGCTGGCTGCGAATCCGCCCAGAGGGAGGCGAGAGCGGCTCGTGAAAGATTAAGATAATTCCCTGATTCCAATCATGACCATGCTCATGTCATGAACCTGCAAGTGCAGCGCTAAATCTGGCATCGATGGACAAATATGCGCCCGCTAATATGGTATGGTATTACATTACAATACCATTGATATTGTAATATATTATTATGGGCCGACTGTAGGGTGGGTATGGGTCGACCCACTCGCCCATGGGACGTGGAACACCGTCTCTTACCCTCGTTCCTGCATTGCGGCTAGTGAACAGCAGAATCAGTATGAAAACGTCAGCAACGCTAGGGCTAAACGCACTAATGTTAAATTCACAGGATGTAGAGCGTCTAGCGTCCAACGGGGAAAGAGTTGAAGAATAGAGTTTTATCTTTAATATTAATACAGTAGACTCTCTATTAACCGGGATCGTATTATCCGGATTGCGGATTATCCGGGAGGACCCCCCAAAAGGAAGCGCTGATTGCGGCCGTTGGAATGTGTGGGAAAACCGCATTCTTCTCAACCCTTCCTATTGTATTGATATTGAGAAATCTGCGTAGTATAATTCGTCGAAGAGTAAATGGGAAACAAAAACAGACTTCTATCATTTCATTCTTCACAAAACAGTGAGGTAAACTGCATCTCTGCTTTTCTTTTTAATTGTAAGAATTGTAAATCTAAGTGACATTAAAATTTCTTGTTAATTTTTTTCTTTTGTATTAATTAAACTATTAATGTCTTATTGCATAATAATTTTACATTTTTTATCATTTTTCCAAAATTGTTCATCAAAATTTACATAAATTGGATTGTCCGGGATATTCGCTTATACGGGACGAAGCATTTCCCTACCATCCCGGTTAATCGAGAGTCTACTTTATATTCATAAGAAGAAAATATATAAGCATCATATATTTGGAATCCTTAATATACAATACATTATACATGCAATGTTACAGCAGATGTAGACGCATACATATTTAACACATACGGAAAGAAGTTCTTAAAACAATACCTACATTTCAACAATGAATTCGTCAAAAACATCTATAGTCTTTAAATAATTGCAAGGACACTTTATGTAAAGACGCACAGAAACATGGAAAAAAAACCTTTCAACATTCAGTTTTAGAAGTCATTCGATCGCCAAGATGCAGGTGAACAACTTAAATATTTGTCATCACTAAAACTCTTATTATAATTTACAGAAAACTTTTAATATTGCAACTTATCACACAAACATATTTTTACTGAGCTGTAAACCTTATAGCTTTCATCACATTCGACATAATGTGGGGGAACTCCATTGACCAAAACGACAATCACTTAAAACAACAAAAATAATACAAAAAAAGTTCATCCAAGGAAAACTCAAAACACATTTATCAAAATTTCTTAAATCAAAAATCTAAATCAATATACAGGGTGCCCATTAAAGTCCCTTAATACTCTTTTAACTACAGATTGGCTGCAGCTATCTTCATAAGATTGGTGTCTTGGTTGGTAAAATGTCTATGCGCTACTGGATGAAACCATTTACAGCGCCACCTGGTGAAAAACGGTGGAGTTAGCCTTATTATCTCTAAAACGATACTAGATAGAGAAGAAAGTGAATTACAAAGTTGTAGGGAATCATCGATTTAGTACAAAAAGACACCTTGTGTACGTAAATGCCTAGAACAGAAAGCTTAAAACATGTATTTGTTTGTTCGCAATTTCCTACACTGACACGTTACAAAACATTCTTAGAAAGAAAAGAAAGCTAGTTATCACAAGATTGATTATAAATTATAAGGGATACCACTGTGTCACGTTGGTGGATCGTTTTTCGTGTGAAAGATAATCTTTTCTCCTTTCGTTCAAGTTTCGCGACGTCACACTTTCGGAAGACGCAAACAAACAGATGTCTGCTTTAAGCGTTCTGTTTTTAGCATTCATGACCATAAGGTGTCTGTTTGTACTAAATCGATGATGCTCGACAACTTTGTAATTCACTTTTTTCCTCTATCTCGTACCATTTTAGAAATAATAAAGCTAACTCCACCGTTTTCAACCAAGTGGCGCTTCAAGTGGTTTCATCCAGTAGCACATAGTCACTTTATCATGCCTAGACACCACTCTTATGAAGATAGCTGCAGCCATTCGGTAGTTAAAAGGGTGGTAAGGAACTTTAGTGGGCATCCTATATAAATACAAAAGAAAAATATTTTCAAATGGTAGGTTCAGAGAGAAAAATACTGAACTTTTAATCTGCAGTCAATGAATCCGTCTTGAATTTCAATCAAATTAAACAGATTTTTCGTATGCAAAGAATATTTCTTCAAAGATTTGAAGCAAATGGGTTCATGTTCTTTGGTGAAGGATATGATATAGTATAGAATTTTGGAAGGCGGAAAGTGTCAAATCAGGTCTCTTTCATGTCATATGACCACTGCTGACAATGATGAAGTCCTCCTCAAATTCAGCACCGTCTTGCTTCAAAATCGAACGTTAAACTAAATAAAACCAAACTAGAAACCAGAAGGCGAGAGTTTAATTTTAGAATACGTTTCGCATTTAGCACGTGGAGAAAGAATGTGACTATACATTACAGATTAATGTTTCGTAACATTCATTGTTTTACTGTTCTAGAAAAAAAATTTTGTAATAAATAGTTCTAATTTAGAAAACAAGGCAAGAAAGATAAATATCATTTCAATTGGCTAATGCACAGCAATACAAATATAATAACAACTAGATACAGGGTGACAATTATTGATCTATATGGAAAAAACCCTTGATATCTTTTGAACCATTGGCGAGATTCAGTTAAAACTTGGCGGTTAAATGAGGGCATGTTGAGATTGTTTTCGAGCATGCGCACTCTTATTGTTGTTGTTCATTTTTCTTTGAAGATGTCGAAATATGGCGTTTCTGAGCGTATATCGATCGTCAAGGCTTACTATTCGAGAAATAACAGCCCGATTGCATCTCAAAGGAAATTTGCGACCGAGTACGAGCTGAAGACAGCCAGTCCAAGTGTTATAACAATCAAAAATAGGTTTGAAAAGTTCGAGAGAACTGGTAGTGCCGAATTTCAGAAATGGAAATTTGCGACCGAGTACAAGCTGAAGACAGCCAGTCCAAGTGTTATAACAATCAAAAATAGGCTTGAAAAGTTCGAAAGAACTGGTAGTGTCGAACCGGCAGAACTTTTCTCTTTCTCTGCGCCAAGTCATAGTCATTGATGGCAAGCATATCGAACACGTCATAAATTAAATCCGAACATCTGCAATTACTTTTAAAATTTGAATAAAATTTTTGAACCCATTAGTTTTTGAAAATTTTATTTTTTATTTGATATAGCTCAATAATTGTCACTCTGTATGAAATTAATCCAAAAGAAAATGTAAAATTAGAATTTAAGAAGTGTTTAAAATTCTTAATTTTAATTAGTACGTCACGGAAATTACATTAAATACCTTAATAAATATATATAATATAGTTTCAGTTTTTAAGAATATTGAAACAATCCTATTTCTAAGAAAAATACGTTTTCGTAGAAAATGACTATTTCGAAGGGGAAAAGACTTTAATATCTCGAGCTAACGCGTTTGAAAATTTCATTTTTCTTTCGCAGAAAGAAAGATTGTGAGTTGTGTGTTTCATTCTTTGCCCTTTAACATCTAATTTTCTGTTGCTGCAAGTTCAGACGTGACGTTAATTTCAGCTGACACCAGATTGGACTAAAAAGAAGCGAATGGCGACATCCATCAATGTCCGATGCAAGGCGTTATCAAGTTCTCATCCCTGCCGTGGATGTGATAGGTCCTTCCACCGAGAGTTCTCCCTCCTGATTGGTTGTAAACTGGGATCCCATGGGGCGAAATAAACGTTCATTTTAAAGTTGAAAGGAAACTTTTTATAAGATTAGTTTTTATCTATACCCTTCACAATAGACTCTAAAACCTGCAGAAGGAAAAAAATAAAGTGAATTTCTTAAAACAGTTTCATACAACACTGAATTTTTTTTATTATTATTATTTAAAAAATAAGGAAAAGAAATGCGTTTTGTGTATTCTCTTTCATAAAGCGTCTAAATTGCGGAGAATAACACAAGATAGCACTAAAATTATGGACTAAGCTAGAAAACTTACGGTGAATAAAACAGTTTTTTTTAAAAATATACTTTTTATTACTGTACTAAAAAGTAGAATTTTTCAAATTTTAATTATTTTCTACTTCTCATAATTTATTATTATAATTATTATGTAATCTTGATATGAACTCTTTTCTAAAATTCACTGCGTGGTGGAGCCACTGGTATATAATAAAATTTAATTAAATGAATCGTTTAATTGATAACTAAGCTTTAAACATATTGAAATAGCGTATTGTCATCGAAAATACATAAGTGTTCAAAATTTCAAAATTCAAGTACATGAAAAAATAGAGGGGTGATAGTTCACATCAAGATAACAAAAATTGCAATGGAACTTGGGGTCGAAGATGTCGTTTAATGGGTGAAAATCATGAAAATACGTCTCAATGTGTGACGGGGAAGATACAAAGAAATCAGTACAGAAAAAAATTATTGGACAGAATAGGGACAACACAACTTGTATTAGGTAGAGATGGAGAAAACCTCCCGGTTTTAAACGACAAACAGTTTTTTTTTGTTTTGGTTAACCGGTTTTTTCGTTTTTTTTTTACCCGGTTGTTAGCGGTTATTTTTTTTTTAAATTTAATAACCGGGTAAAAAATATCCTGCAAAATCAGCTTTCGGAAGATAGGCTGAAATGGTCTAAAATAGTGATAGTCAAGCTTTCATAACTCGATCATTTCAGTCGCAGAGGAGTGAGACATTTTGTTAAAATTTTTCAGTGCCAAAACTATTTAACTAAATATGATAAATAAGACCGAGGGACTGTATAAAAATTTATACATAGTTATTTTTTTACCATTCCTACTTATTGACTCAAACGACATAAAATACGATTATTCACGTCTGTATAATCTAATTGCTTTATATGAAACCAAATTTGGCAAATAACTCGATACGTTTCACTAACACTTATTTTCATATCACATTAACATAAATATGGAAATAAAACGCAAACGCATCACGAATAAGAATACAGACGAAGAACTGTTGCTAGAACACATTTAACAGGATTCTGGAAGAACATTTTTTTTAAAAAGTTTAAAAGCAGTTGATTAAAGATTTATATAAGGAACGCCATATTCTGAACTGTGAACTGTCTCAGATATTCTTTCTCGTTCTCGTTGACGACTGCTTTTTGTTGTTCCTGTCTGTCATTGTGTCGCAATCAGTATACTCAAAGACAGGCCAAGAAGCTAACAGAGATTACGCTATACTTCCGGCGCTGCACCGATGAATGACGTAGTTGGTGTTTCTACGCGTTTTGGGGTTACTTTCTATTAGAATTCGCCAACAAACAGAAGTAGATTTTCTTTGCTTGGTGTGCGCCAACGTTTCGTTCACAAAGCAAAAAGAGAAAGCTACTTGGATCGATTTATTTTACTATTACATTGTTTATAAGTACATAATTTATGCATTAGTAATTAAAGGAAACCTGAGAAATATCAATAGTAGACACTTGATACTATATTTAAAATTGTATACAGCAGAAGATTCTATGCAAAAAAAAGGATTGATTACACCAACCATGCTTTCATGCTGTTATCTTGAAATAAAGGATGCATAAATTTTTAATAATTAAAAGGAAATTTAATAAAAAAATTAAAATTTTTACAATGAATAATGCTCGAATAATAATCGAATTACAACTCAAATTTTAAATTATATATTCAGTAAAGTTTTTTTCACTCTTCTAATACGGAGTTTTGAGAAGTTAAGGTATGTACATTGAATATTTTATATTATACAGCATAACCGAAAGCTTCATATTCTATTTTAAATATTTTTCTTAGCACTCTTATAATATTTTTCAGTGTATGCAAACATTGTTTTGGTTAAACTTGCGCACAAATAAATCCATTAAATCTAGAGTTTAACATTTAGGTCTTATAGATAAACAGATTGAGCCAAACATATAAAATGCAAAAAATAATATGCTGTGTTACATGCTGGACAGCATATATATATATATATATGTACAAAAAATGATGCAAATACTGAGAAAAGATAAGATCAATAAATAATTTCAAAAGCAGCGATATTTTAGAAGGTGCTACCATATAAAAATGATAAAAAAAGAAGTTAATCAACAGCAATAAATTCTTTTACGTTTCCTGAGTAATCATAATCACGCCAGCACCAAGAGAAATTATTCGCCAAATGTGTACTCCGAAGAGACAGAGAAAAAAACTTTTTCCCCGAATCTTCGCAAGGTCATTTCGGTTCCTCGTAATTTCCGACAGAAGGCGGGAAAAAAAATTAAGAAATTAAATAACATACGTTTTGAAAATATATTTTTATTGTAGAGAATATCGTTTTTTTAAATTTAAAGCACAATTCCATTGAAATATGTCAATTACTTTTAAAATACATTAGAATAATTGCAGGACTATTTCACTTGGCGGAAGAATACCATCCATTGCTTCCACTGTATAACATTTTTGAGTTGTCTTGGATTATAGTACGGTAATCTCTTATCAAGAGCGGCGGAAGTAAAGCGCAATGTTCCGTTTGCTTGAAAAATTCTTTTTGGGAGCAGCAAAAATCATGCATGCCGGATTTGTCATTTATAGCCAAAATCTATTTTTCTTTAGTTGGAAGTTCTGTGGCTTCTGAAATATTAGTATCATCGTTGAATGATGTTGTTTCCGATGAGGAATGTCGACTCACGGATAAATACAACGCTGAAAGAAATTATGAACAGTTAAATATAGACCTATGAAATGATTTCCTGTACAAACAATAATAATAAAAAAATTTCTAGAAATGGCGTTTGCTTCTTATAAAAAAATCGAAAACCGATTATTTCAAATACGGTTTTTTGAGCTGTTTTAATCCGGGAGTGAAAAAACCTAAATAACCGAAAACCGGTTATTTGTAGCGGCCAAAATCAACAGGTTAAACCGGAGGTGAAAAAACCCTGAATAACCGAAAAACGGTTATTTTCAGCGGTTAAAACCGCCAGGTTAAACCGGAGACGAAAAAGACCTGAATAACCAAAAATCGGTTATTTTTAGCTGTTAAAACCGGCAGATGAAACCGGAGGTGATGAAAACCTGAATAAACGAAAACCGGTTATTTATAGCTGTTAAAACCTCTCGGTCAAACCTTAGGTGAAAAAAACCTGAATAACCGAAAAACGATTATTTATTGCTGTTAAAACCAGCAGGTCAAATCGGAGGTGATAAAAACCTGAATAAACAAAAACCGATTACTTAGCTGTTAAAACCGCCAGGTCAAACCGAAGGTGAAAAAAACTTGAATAACCGAAAACCGTTTATTTTCAGTGGTTAAAACCGCCAGGTTAAACCGGAGGTGAAAAAAGACCGAATAACCGAAAACCGGTTATTTTTGCAATAACCACCATTCCTTGTATTATGTAGGACAAACAAAATTGTTCCAAACGTTGTTCAAAATAGAACCCGGGGAAGTCATTGCATAGGGCACAATGACGCATGTAGAAACGACCACTCGTGTTTGATGACCTTTTCATAAAAGAAAGTAGAGACAGCGTTTCTTTTCATTTTTGGTTGGAAAGCTAAATAGTCACCCAATCGAAATTTCAATTACGCCATCCAGGGAAGCTGTGGTTCGTCAGTTTTAATAAAATCAGTTCGTGAATTTTTTTGAAAAAATTTAATTTCATCAGACTCTATTAAATAAGATAAACATTTTTCAATCCTTGTTTTATTTCTATCAATAAATTAATTTTAAAAAGTGATTCCTGATATTACAAACAAAATGAATCAGAAACAAAAAAAATCCCATCAAACATATTGATTAAAAGGAAAAAAAATTATATATCTACTATATCTTTTTCAGTACCTTACGAAAGCAATTACTTTTACACTTTTTTTTATCAATACCTATCAGGAAAAGAAAGCCTTCACCTGCATTTTCTCAAAGCTTCTAGGATAACATATAAAAAAAGCTTTTCAGCTTATGGGATATTTCACCCACTAAAAAACCTTTTATCTCATATGTAATGATTAAAAACATGCTTCCTGATGATGAAACGCAAGCTTCACCAATAAGAGCCCAGCACTTACTGTTATGAATTTGAGGGAAAACTTGTCTAAGTTTAAAGAAAAAAGAAACTTTCAACATGCTTTCTTCAAAAAGTAAATATATAAATAACTCGCCTATTTGGTAACGAAAGGGTTTTAAAGAAATTTACCATCATTCCGTCGACAGGGTTGGTTGCTGCATAAACTGAGTCGAATGCCGGGAAAAATAGGGAAAAAGGAGAAAAAAATTCCCTTGATCAGTCGTGGTAAACAAACAATGTAGGTGATGCAGAATCCCGAAAAAACCACTCAATGCCCTTTCCCCCTTAGGGGAATTGACGATCTACTTTTCAACTTCCGGGCACGGAGGGTAGGGGGAAAAAGGGAAAAGGGGAAGCCGGGAAAAGTTCCTGTTTTTTCCCTCACACTTCCGGAAAGGGAGGAGATAGTGCCCAAGTATATCTTTTTCCCCTGTAGAGAATGGTATCTTCAGAGGTCCCTAAACTCTTCGAAGGCCGAATGATGAGATGCTGGCGATTACGCTTCCAAAGCCCCGCCAATCCTCAGACCATTTAAATTCTTTTCATGGAGATTAAAAAAAGGGGCAGGATTAGGATCCCGATGCCCCAAGAGTGTTTAAAACTGAATTTCCACACTGATGAGATTTCGGAGAATATTATTTAAAAGGTAATCTGTGCCAGCCTGTGCAAAGAAAGAAAATACCTCGGAATGTCACTAAGGCTATTATTTAAAGTCCTCGGATGGTTTTGGTTTGGCAGTCGAAAGCTGTGTAATGGATGGGCGTTAAATATTTAAACAGCTGACGGCTCATTTCTTGTGGACTTTTTATGAGCTAAAGTTAAACTCATTCTAAATTTGCGATTACGCAGTATAAATTAAACTACGTTTGAGATTCGTCTCTGATTGTTGCTAAGGGTTTTATTTAAATCTGTTAAATGTTTTGGCTGGGAATTCAAAAGCTAATCTACAGACATGAAAAAATAAAATGATCTGGATTCTGAACATTTTTCTTATTTGTTTAACTTTCGACTGAGACAATAAATTCTGCAGCGTTACGATATAAATATTAATACTTCAGTATGAAATTCCCATGAAATGAAGGCTAATATCTATGAATACATTAAGAGAATATTTGTTTAGAACTGAACATTTCTTGCAATCTTTACAATGCTTTGACTATTTTTCCAAGAAAATCCGAATAATAACAAGATATGGAATTGAAACAAAGTTTTGCAAACACAGCAATTACTAACTAGATATCTTTTATGCTCCTGTAATTTTTTTTCAAATTTCGTACTAAATATTTTTAAATTTAATGCACCAAATGTCACGAAAGGAATTTTGTATATAAGAGACTCATTACGACTATTAAAGATAAGACTTATTACGGCATCCAAAATTGGCATTCCTTTTATAAAACAAAACATAGCCAAATTGCGTACTAACAAAACCTCAACTTTTGCGTACAAATATGTATGATCAAATTTTTCAGGAAAAGAATTAAAATCTGTTTTATAATATTTATCTCAAAGAATTCGGAACTATTTTTGCATTCATTCGTCAAGGAGCAAATATAAAGATTTCTCCCTTCAAAAATGAGAGTTCAAAATTGAATTATATACATTTATTTATACTTCAGAACAAATGAAAGATTATTTGACCAATCCTTAAAATTAGTTTAGACAGTGTGTAGGTAAGGGTAGGAATAATAGAAAAAAATTTAAAAAGTATATATAAGAAACAGAAGAATTAAACATTAACGATAACAATACACCTCTTTGCGCGCTCAACGCAGCAGCATCCAGTGATTGCATCAAGAAAATATTACAACAATTAACCTGCTGCGTTGAGCGAACAAAAAGATGTATTGTTATCGTTAATGTTTAATTCTTCTATTTTTTATGTATACTTTTAAATTTTTTTCTATTATTTGTATCTGTATTTTATTAGAAATTGCTGAATATGCGCCATTCTATATAACACAAATTTTTAATTAATTTTGACTAATTAATTTAAATTTTAATATCTTTAGTTAATTTTTGTTAATTGTAATTATTAAGGATAGGAATAGTAGTCAAGCAATTCTTTACTTTTAATTTGGTTTAGCTTAGTTATAATAAAGTCTTGTTTTGAAGCAACACGAGGGCTATTTTGGAGCTGACCTCGTAATTTTGAACCGCGGTCAGATGACGAGGACAACACTTGAGTTGGCCTCTCTTTCTCTCCCACATCAGCTTTAACGTGTACCAGGCCCATAAATATGGCGAATCTTCATGGAATTCGGTTTCGAGCACGAAGTCTTCCGATTCAAAGGCTAGATTGCTTCCTCTTTTTGTTTTTAAAGTAACAAGGCAACAAAGGGCTACAACCGAGTTTAACCTGAACAACACTTGGAAAAATTACCAATAAGTTATCTTTTATCCCACTTATAAGAATAATCCAGTCAACAATAGCACAATTAAAAGTTATCGCAATTAAAAAATATACTTTGTGTTAAGCTATTATTGTATTTATATTGTGAGAAAGAAAGATTTCAGTTTATTGCACGAGTTATTTATGAGAACATACAATTATAGTACTGACTCATCAGGATTAATAATAGAGACAGAAGTGTAGAATATTAATTTTATGATGGAAGTCATGAAACACATCTGATGTTTTTTTAAAGAGAAAAAAGTTCCCATGTTTCATAATTAAATACGAATTTTGAGTCCAGTGGATAGTAATTTGTGTGACATGCAACACAATATAGAATATTTACAAAGCTGACTTTTTATACACTGGCATTTCTACAGCAATTCAAAAATCTTGATGCTAAGAAAATATATTTTTTCACATATGAAAGCCTCTATGACCCCCATCCATCAAAGATCTTTAAATCGAAAATCCCTCTAAATCTTTAGAATTACTCATCTTTTTTTAAACTACTCAATATTTTTAACGTTCACCGAATTTCGAAATTCAAATGGCTTAAGCTCTTTCCTCGGGATTAGAGTTTTAAAGTCTCCTGTTGTGTGCTTCCTTTGTTATGATAAACAAGCTGCTTTCTTGGTAACATTATGAGTGTTCTTAAAATGTTCAGGTTTCGTAACAATTTGTACATTTATCAGAAAATTAAAAAAGTACAATGCCGTAATCAGAGGTACAGTATTCAGACATGTTCCATGTAAATAACATAACTCTTTTCGGACAAATATAAGTTTAGCTATTCAAAATAAAAATAAATTTTAACTAACTATTTCAAACAACTTACAACATGTTATTTTTCAGGAAACCAATGGCAGACATACTAGTCCGATTCTATTTTTCAGGATACCAATGG
>BGPR01003686.1:112550-130360 GCA_013235015.1 Araneus ventricosus
TATAAATTCGATAATATAAACATAACAATTCAATATTATAAAAATAATTGTTTATTTGCTTCTATAAAATCTTTTAAAACATTTTAAATAATGTGGTACAAAAACATGACAGATATCTGAAACATGATAAAAATATAAAGTGTAGCAATGTTTATCATTGCTGCAAAATTTCATTTTCCACTTTAGTTCGGCGCCGCACGATAAAACAAAGCGCACTTAGAGTAGCCGCAGATGAGAGAGAAAATACCAATTATGTCGAAGTATCAATTAGGTGGAATCCCATTCTTCTGAAAATTCCTCAACGAAAAGTGAATTTTTGGTAATATCGAAAAACAAAACAAAGCATCTATAAGAGCACTTACAACATTTCAACTCCGACTGATATGCTGACACATGATTTGGCATTTTCATCATAATCAATTCAAGAATCTACGAAGAAAATTATAATGGTCCTGCAATCATTACAGTGTGTAGCACGCAACACATTGAGACCACCGGTGAGACAGAACGTCGCCAAAAGTCCCCGTTCCTGCAACCATCACAGTTTGTAGCACGAGACACATGGAGACCACCAGTCAGGCAGAACGCTGCCCCATGTCCCTGTTCCCGCAACCATTACAGTGTGTAGCACGCAACACATTGAGACCTCTGGTCAGACAGAACGCCGCCCCATGTACCTGTTCCTGCAACCATTACAGTTGCCGCACCAGTTGGATGGACATGGGACCTACCGGTAAGACAGTATGGCGGTAATCGTGGACTGTATTTGATACGCTTAAAGCGTATTTCACACGGACAGCTTATCGTGGTCTGTTTCCGTGGGCACGGGGGTATTGTCTCTCGCCAAAAGAGTTTGCAGCACATGACGCATTAAGACAACCGGTCAGACAGGACTTCGGTATCGTGGAAGGCGAACTAAGTCACCGTGAAAGGCACACCCGATTGGTTTGAATTCTGGCTGCTGACGACTTTTCGTCACCATCGTCTGCATTTTCAAGTCGGTTGAATACAGTCTACGATTTCCGTAATCTGGTCTGACCGGTCACGGGCTACAAACCTTTTTAGCGAGTGGTATTACCCTCATGTCCACGGAAACAGATCGCGATAAGCTGTCCGTGTGATATACGCTTTAAAATGCGCACGATAGTGACGGCAAACTGTCAGCAGCGGAAATTCAAACCAATCGGGTGTGACTTTGACGGTGACGTAGTTCGTCTTCCACGATGACCGAAATCCTGTGTGACTATTTGTCTCAATACGTCATGTGCTACAAAATTTTGGGGAGTGAAATTGCCCCTTGGTAGACGGAAAATGCACGCACAACGTTGACGTCTGATATTGCCTCAAGACGTCGAATGATAATAGGTGTTTTTTCGCGTGGGGGTACTATTGTCTCATTGTGCATGGAATTAGATAATGTCTCATCATACAATTCACAAATTTGCCAAGGAAGAGGTATACAAATAAAGCGTTGAATTATAACTTTGATTATATTTTTTATCCTCTTACATATGTCGGATTCTTTTTTAATAAACAAAGAATAAATAATAAAATAATTCTCCGCACGTACAGGATTACAATTTTCTTTTCTTTGTCAACAACATAGAAGAATACTTTTATACCGGATGCGCCAAAAATTCGTGCAAACTTCAAAAATTCATACTAAAAGAAGTAATGCTCGGAAAAAATTTCGGTTTGCGCGAATATGATTATAAGGGCATTGGATTTGTTCAGTCCTTTCTCCGTGCGCAACTTTCGCAATGCAATAGATCTCTGGGATCTCGCTCGATCTGGTAACGATAGCATGCTGACGGGATCGAATGACGAATCAATTTCTAGCCAGGTGTTTTATTGCTAGCCTTATTTGCATAAAACGTGTCAGTACTGGTGAGCGCCCTCTTTCGTTTACTTTTGGAATCATTTTTTAATGGAAAAAAAATCCAATGTCCCTCTGATGATATTCGCTCAAACCGAATTTTTTTCCGAGCATTACTTATTTTATTACGAATTTTTGAAGTTTGCACGAATTTATGACGCACCCGGTACTATTCCTGAAGTTACTCAAATGTGAGTATAAAAATCAGCCCATTCGTTCATGATTACCTTTTTTCTTGTAACACGAAAGAAAAAAGGAAATATTTTGTTCAAGAATGCACTATGAATAAGAAAACATTAAAAAAATAAAATGCCAACAGCTTATATGAAAATAGCATCAAATGAAGCAAAGAAAAGAAATTAAGCTTGGACAACGATACTTTTATTTTCTTCGTCGAAAAATGCCTTAAAAAATGCAAAAATGCGAGCTACGCTGGAGCCAAATGTCGATAAAACGCGGAATTCCATGGGCATCTACAAGTAGGAAATTGAATTCTTTTTATATTTTCATAAGCGCGCGCTGAAATCTATAGCTTCCGAAATAGAATAGCTTAGGATTTTGACACTTATTCAGTGAGTTAAATAAATGGAGATCAATCATCCATGACAGGGGCTTAAAAAGCTTTCCCAAAACAATTTTTTTAAAGGCACCGATTTTTAAATGAAATTTTCCAAGCGGAATGAGGTTAAAAGATGTGAAGCGCGCAAGTTAGTTGCGTTGGAAGATTTTTAATATTCGCAGTTCATCAAGAAATAATATTTCTGAAAAGTTTGGATATGAATAAAAATTACGTTATTTTGTGAAATGAAAAGGAATGACTTTTTGTGTAGAGAATTTTTTTTGAAATTCCATGCCTTTTTTTTTAAACTTTTCTCTTCGGTTTTATGAATGGCTGCTTTCGATCAATACAGTTTATACAATGTTGACCGAAGAATGCAGAATGGATCAAGACAATGATTTTTATCTATTATATGTGAATAAAGAAGTTTGTTACAGTTTTTTGGCCTTATGTTCTGCAGCTGAAATATATGGAACATTTCAGGAAATTCTTTGAATATTTTCTTTTTTAAACTCAGCTTCTGCTCGTTATACAGAAGATTTTGTTGAAATGGATTAGTAAACATGATGCTATTTCATTTCTAATGTTTCACGTCATGGGGCGGCGTTTCCTCGTGATATTTACTTATAATATTCTAATTTGCCAAATTAAATAGTCAATACTATTCTTGGTGGTTGAAATAGAAAGATCTCAAATGGTCTGTGTTGCAGTGTGATGATGTGTGTGTGGATGCAGTGTGATGGACTGTGATGCAGTGTGAAAGTGCAAATGGTGTGTGTGCAAATGGCAGTTGCAGATTCCTTTAACCTTGAAAATATGAGAGCACTTTGCTTTATCGAGCGGCACCATAGAACTAATGTGCAATATGAAAACTTATGCGGTACCGTCTGATGATATAACCAAGTGTGAGCCATCAGTGGTACACGCCGCCCAGTGGTTCGTTGAAATGTGAGTCACCGACAGGACACGCCGCCCGGTGGGACATTCCAGTGTGAGCCACCGGTGGCACAAGCCCCCCGATGGACTATCCAGGTGTAAGCCACCGGTGGTCCACGCCGCCTGATGGTACATTGAAATGCGAGCCACCGGTGGTACACACCGGCGTGAACGTGTTAATAAATCCAATTCACTGGCACAATCATTATCTGTTATGATGTAACTCGGTTATCCTTCTGTCACCAAAACACTGAACAGAAATAGTTACGTTAAAATTTTAGTGTCAACAAGTAATTCCACATAATCCTCATCCATGCCTCTTTTCAACCTAATATTAACCTTATAGCACACGCACCCATTTTTGGAACATTAGCAAGCGCGCGGGGTCATTTTGACCCCAAATTGTTAGACATGTTTTCCTTATTTTATTAGCAATTTGTACAAAAATAAAATATGGTCGACGTATAAGAGTATTTTTTCGTACATATAACTTGTATTTAAGACGTGAATGTGATTTCGAATGAGAAAAAGGAAAGTTGAACTTATCTCCCTTTATCCAAAATTTTTCTGTATTCTTTTCTTCTCTGCAACGTACGTTCGTACACTGCCATAGCCATAACGTTAAATGAATGTGAAACGTTAGAACACGCTCTGGTCAATTTGACCCCAACTCACCAGTAAAAAGTGAGAAACCCCGTTTCTCAACAGTTTCTGCTGCTCTTAACTTCTAGCTTCCCCATGAATGTACAGGAAATAACAGGGCAAGTTTTCCCAAATTCCTATAAATTCTTAACAAAAGAAAAAAGGTGGGGTCAAAAAGACTCCGTGCGTGTAATGACTTGTTAAGATAATAGCTCTGTTGTAAATAAAATAGGGGAGATTACAGATATAACATTTTCGAGAAACATTCACTAGTATTTTTTCAAGACTGTAGAGAAATATCCTTTCTGTTCCACATCCCAGATAGCACGTAAGTTTGCAGCAAGTTTGATTTTGACTTCATATTACCTTGTCATGGCAAATTTGACGCGTCAAGCTTGAAGCAAACTTGTGGCAAACTAACAATGCAAAATCGCCACCCCTCCTTGCAATGCAAGCTTGCTGTAAGTTTGCAAAACAAACTTGATGCAAATATGATAGCACATAGACATAATTATTTTGTCTCTGTTTTAAAAAAAACATCCGATTTTTAATAGCATCTCCTAGACTTCTTTTCATTAATTCAATAAATCAATGATAATTTGTGAAAAAACTAATTTTTTTATAAAAAAAAATTTTGAAACATTTTCCATCTTTTTACTAAATATAGAACTCGAAATTTAAAGAAGGAATGGCATCAGAAGCAATGAGTAGTTATATTTTTGATTACAAAACCCTTTTGGTTTTTTTGCGAATGTGACGTCATGCTAATTGACTCCATTTAAGATTTACACATGAAACAGGCCATACGTATTTTACCAAGAATTTCGGGGGTTGTTGAAAAATGCACTCAAATTAAAAAATCTGCAATCTTATTAAAATTAAACTTATTCGGTTACCTTCATACTAAGTGTCATTATTACACAGCTTTTACAATAAAAGAAAAAAAATATGAAAGAATTATTCATTTAAAAATATTTTTTACAAAGAATTTTTTAAAACAAGAGTGTTTCTTCACTGGAAGACAGACAAATTTCCAGCATCTTGTTTGTTGTTTATTTTTATTGACATGCATTTGAAGTTAAGAAATGGGACATATATCGTTAAATATGGAGATAAAATCTTAGAATCTTATGACGTTTTCATATGTGGTTGTGTGAGTTTTCAATGTTCAAACATGGAAATAATAAAAATCATAAATTTGAAAAGAGTTTTATATTTTAGATATAAAAAAAATTAAGCGAAATGTTAAATTATGAATTAATTCTTCAGCTTTATATGGAACTAACTGTTTCTGGCGACAAGTTACTCGCTCGGAATATTGGTTTACTGGCTTTTAAACTATTAATACGGAATTTTAAAAATTTCAAATTTTACCTTTTTTCTGAGTGCGACTGGAAATTATGAATGCAAATTAAAATTTATTCTAAAATAAATTACTTTTCCCTAAGCTTCCTTTCGAAATAAAACTTTTTAACATTAAATGTTTGGAACTAAATTTACATGACAAAATTTAACTGCAAAAACGTTAATAAGTGGGGAAAAATTTAAAATATCTGCATCATTAAACATATTGGATGGAAGAATAGTATGATGCTTTAAAAAACTAAACAAAATTAGCTAAAAAAGAAATTAAGTATCAAAAAAATTTTTGTAAAACATATTTAAAATATCATTTTAAAAAAGAACTAACTATAAGAATTTTCCAAATAATAAATTCGTAAAGAGTCTCTTTTCATTTTTTCCTAGAAAAATTTGTAGAAGAATGAAACAAGTATTTTAATATTTTTTAAATTAAAATGAAACTAAAAATTTGTCATTGGAAAGAAAAGCAATGTTCCTCTATTACATTATAAAACATAGCAATTTGAAGTTGATGCGAGAAAATAATTCACTGCACAAAACTTCTCAAATGAAATTAAAATCTTTTTAATCACCGAACTCGAGTTGGAAACTTTGTTATTTACAATCTTTTTTACCCATAGAATTAGCAATGGAAAAAGAAAATGGGATTAAAATATTTAATAAAACGTTGTAGACGCAGGAAATGGTGACAGGTGAAAAGAACACACAACCTACAGAAGTTTTTAATACTAAAACATAAATTACATATATAAATTTATATAACTTACAAAAATAGATAAGCATAAATTCTTCAGAATGAGCAAGAACGTTGCCAAAAAATATTTTGAAAACAAAACATAAAAGGCAAAAAAATAAATTAGTATAAAAATGGTAAGTTAAAATACGGAAACATTATGTATGGTTTAGTGCAACAGTAATAATTATGAAACATAAAATTTCGTCTGACACGAAATGAATTGAATAATATGGAGAATAAAATCTCGCAGAGATGATTCTGTACATAACTATGAAAATATAACGATGAAAAAAGAAAATTGTTTCAAATCATAAAAATAAATACTATATTTTTTTAATATAGGGGAAAATAATACAATTAAATTGGTTACATCAGAAAGATAATTATCTGAACTTTAAAATTATGGTAAAATAATTTGTGCGCTATAAAATTTTCGGAAGATATAGCGGAAACACACCAAGACATTGTTTAATTTTTAATTAATTGAAATTTTAATAAAATTTCAGTTGTGAAAAGAGGACAGTGACGTATATATTGTTAAACGCTTTTACTAAGTTCGAAATGTTTCATTCTTGTTGAATTGTATCTCTGAGAGATACGAAGTTTAGGGATTTTTAGCAACAAAGACTGTTATCCCCTAATTCAAAAAATATTTATTCCAAAATTCATTTCAATCTGCTTAAAATTAAGTAAAACTGCCGTCAGTAGATGGACTAGAAAAATTGCCGATCCAATCCGGTCAAGACAAAAAAAATAGCGTTCTCCCAGAAGGGCGGCCATATTCTTTTCGAAATGTTTCATGTTTTTATGTATGTAAGGTTGGAATTTTGTGATCGATTTTTCACTCATTTCTTAATGCACTAGAGTTCTGAAATTTTGTATATTTATTGGGTCGTAATGAAATGCAATATTTTAATAATTTTAGAGCTCTCAATTACCAATTTTTTAAAATAAATTCTCAAAATTACGTTTGCACTCGGTAGGTTTCCGTGGCACCATCTATAGTATTTTTGAGCTATAACTATTGGTAAAAGCGTTTTTTAAAAAGTGTTAAACACATTTCTTGTTTTGAATAGCACACGTGTCAAATTTCATCAAGATAAGGCAAAAACTGTGGATTTGTATAAAAGACAAATAAACAGACAAACATTCATTTTTATACAGATAGATTAGTTTTAGATCGTCTTTCGAAATGGAAATAAACGATAAAAAATGAAAATCAGTAAAACATCTTCTGTTGCTACATGCTCGTTTTTTACTTGAAATATTGATCTCTGCATAAATTTAAAATTTCAGAAAGCTGCAATGTAAGTTTTTCTTTACTGCAAATCACCTTTAATGAAAGTTGTTTTTAATTGACATTATTTCACACTAGACGCCTTCAGCGACCAGCTTGTTGGCCCGGAATACTATGTCAATTGAATCTTGTATCATTTTATATTCATGGCTGCTTTGACAAAGTAATTTTAAACTTCAGCTTGCGGTGGATATTTAACTCAAGTTCTTTTATTGACCTTGCACATGTTCTGTTAATTGTCTACATAAATTTCCCTAATGGCACCAAATAACTGACCA
The DNA here is from genome assembly GCA_013235015.1 of Araneus ventricosus. Taxonomy (NCBI): domain Eukaryota; kingdom Metazoa; phylum Arthropoda; class Arachnida; order Araneae; family Araneidae; genus Araneus; species Araneus ventricosus. The sequence continues at coordinate 120,237 of BGPR01003686.1, forward strand.
TGCCATGTAACTCCTAATTGCATGTTGCCGGCGCCATCTTCAATTTCTAATTTCTTTTGCAAAATATGCATTCGATTTCAACATTAAAATTGGCGCAGCACATTTTATGGCCATCGACATGTCAGCTAAATTAAAACATATTGAACATAGCAACCATAATCATCCAGCTTATTGGATATATTTCTGAATATACGTAATATCTCAGAGAGCTTGATTTACAGATTCCATAAAAATTTCAATGAAATAAAATATGAAACAAGATGTATTAAGATATTACCTCAACTCTCAACAATGAAATAGAAACTCGGAATTAAATATTTGTTTAAACAATGAAAACGGTTCGAAATACGTTGCAACAATGAGAAGTATTGTTGTAAATTATGATAAAAAATATTGTTAAAATTTTTTTTAAAATTAGAGAAGACATTGGAGGCAACTTCATTGATATCATTGAAAAAGTAATTTTTGCACTTTCAAATGGTGTAAAGTTCATTTTTATGCTGTAATCTGTTCGGTAGTTATTAAGGAAAAATGCATAAAGTAAATTTTGAAAATTCTAATTAAAATTTCAAAGGAAGGTCTCCGAAGTGCATATTCCCACCCTCCAAAGTATGTTTGTGCCAAATTTCGTAGCTCTATTTCAAGCGATCTGCCAACGCACACGATCTCCTTTATTATTATTAGAGATAAGAAAGATTTTAAAACAGACGCGTCGTCTAGACTGTTTTTGTATTGTTTATCATCGAAGTAAATATAATTTAGCTTTTTGTTTAAGGCCCATTTGATTTTTGCTTACTGCTTTCAATTCTCTGACTCAATTATAAAACTTACATTATGATTGCTATTTCACAGATCAATGCAAAATAAAATGCCTATAAAACTAATAAATTGTAGTGTGTTCCTGTATAGTGTAATTTCCGACTAATGCCAACTAACTTCATACGGTGGTCCTAACGCTTTTGTTGTCTGGAACTCAAATTTCCTCTTCAATTTCGATCACGTTTCTTTCCAGGGAGTTTTGCCCATTTTTATCATTTTCAGATGAATATCGGAGATTTTTTTTAAAATCTATTCAAATAACTGTTAATGTTTTTGATTTTAGTAAGATAGAAAATAGTAAATCTGATGATTGCCGCGATTTTTATAATCTGGCTCCAAAGAGATAATAAATCATAGTTTTGTGATTAATGAGAGCACAGTTGAATTTAATGACGAATGTGTATTAACCACTTAACTTAATAATTTTCTTTGCTATCTAATAAGATGCTCCTTCTGTTTTGGAAAGCGGTTGTCGTTTTCATTCATCTCAGAAGGCATATAATACTTGAGATGTTTGTGGATTCTAGGTAATTTTTGTGTAAAATTATAAAGATAATTAATGATTAAATTTTAGTTTTAAGACCAAAAATGCGATAATTCGATGCACGAGTATTCTCGGGCTGTTAAGTTAAGCGGTTAAAATATAGATTGAAATAAAATCTCAAAATACTAAATATTTATGGATGGAAAGTAAGAGACATGCATTTTTCATTTATCTAATGAAAAACGCATTGGAAACATTAAGAGTTGATTTTATTTTTGTATTGAAATAATGCATATTTTGTCATTTTGGAATATCTCATTTATGATTAGTGATTCGATTTTTTTCCTTTCTTGCGACGTCATATTCTTTTAAAAGGATGGGTACTTGCACGTTATAGCGGCCACCGACACTGAAACGCCAACAGCAGTGATATATCGCCAAGATGGAAGACGTTTTGGCGATATGAGAACATTTGTTTTAGGTGCGCAGTGAGCGTTTCTTACACACGCAATGACTGCGGCATCTGAAGTGGGTACAGGGCAATTTTTTTTAACTTAATAAAAACATCAGAGGCTTTGCTTTCATCAAAGCAGTAACCTAGCAGCTACGCGTTTTCATTGAATGTTAGGAATCTAAGGTTTTTAAAATTCCAAAATGAGCTCTCACCTCAAAACGTTCCTTCGTCAAAAAGTCAACAAAAGCTAAGAGCATGGCAGTCCTAAACAAATCCGTTCGGAATTAAAGAACACTGAATTTACGGGAATGGCGAAATCCGGAAGTCGCCAATTAAGCTCGGTGGCCACTTTAACAAACAAGTGCCAAAGGGTGTCTCTCATAGGTTAAAACTGAACGACAGGTATGATTTCAAAAAAGCAGGGAAAACCCTTCTCCCCTTTTGCTAGCAAAGATATCTACGATTTTTTTCCATCTTCAAACGATATAATATCCAGATATTACCGGCTATGCTATGAGACTGAGAGAGTAAAGCTATCTACAGAGTGATTAGAGAACAGATAGATTAGTTATAGTCAAAAAAAGAGGACAGAATGCCAATCTTATGGTTTTGCAACCAAAGATTGTGACAACACAGAATTGAAACAAATGACATTCTGACTGTCACCTATAAGGGAAAGGTTAAAGGCTCTATATAATTATATAGTTAATCTAAACAATTTAATTTAGCGTATAGTTTTCAATCTTTTGGCCTGAATATGAGACAAATTTTAAAATAAATTTGCTGTACTAATTTTACACAGCAACCCATTTAAGCTTAATCGATGTATAACATTATTAAAAGGACCTCTGAATTTAAGAGTGCGTGAGCTTATATCAAGCTTTGCATTAATGCGAGCTACTTCATAGGCTATTAAAGAATCAGCGTGATATACATCACATGTCTCAGCAACAGAAGTATGTCGTCTTGCAAGAATATGCTAATATATGCTTCTACATACACCAGTGACCCTAAAATTATTGCAGCTGTTATTATTCAACTTAGATTCCTAACATTCAACGAAAAAGCATAGCTACTAGGTTCCTGCTTTGGTGAAAGCGAAGCAGCTGATGTTTTAAAAAATTTGCCCTGTACCCACTTCAGATGGCACAGGCATTGCGTGCATAAGAGACGCTCACTGAGCACATAAAACAAATATCCTCACATCGCCAAAACGTCTTCCATCTTGTCGATATGTCACGGTTATTGGCGATTCAGTCTCGGTGGCCGCTATAAGTGCAAGTACGCATCCTTTTTAAAGCACCTGACGTCCCAAGGAAGGACAACAATTCGAATCACTAATCATAAATGATATATTCCAAAATGACAAATGGTACATATAACGCTGATTCTTTAATAGCCTATGAAGTAGCTCGCAATATTGCAACGCTTGATATAAGCTTGCACATGAACACTCTTTTAAAAGGACCGCTGGATTTAAGAGTGTTCATGTGTAAGCTTATACCAAGCTTTGCATTAATGCGAGCTACTTCATAGGCTCTTAAAGAATCAGCGTGATGTACAACATATGTCTCAGCAACAGAGGTGTGTCGTCTTACAAGAATATGTTACTATATGCTTGTACAAACACCAGTAACCCTAAAATTATTGCAGAACCATATATTAATAATAACATATCCTTGTAAGACGACATACTTCTGTTGCTGACACAAATGATACATATCAAGCTGATTCTTTCATAGCCTATGAAGACTCTTTTAAAAGGACCGCTGGATTTAAAAGTGCTCATATGTAAGCTTATATAAAACTTTGCATTAATGCGAGCTACTTCATAGGCTCTTAAAGAATCAGCGGTATATACATCATTTGTCTCAGCAACAGAAGTATGTCGTCTTGCAATAATATGTTAATATATTCTTCTACATACACCAGTAATCCTAAAATTATTGCAGAAGCATATATTAATATTAACATATTCTAGCAAGATGATATATTTCTGTTGCTGAGACAAATGATACATGATACGACGATTCTTTAATAGCGTATGAAGTAGCTTGCATAAATGCAAAGCTTGATATAAGCTTACACATGAGCACTCTTAAATCTAGAGGTCCCTTTAAAAGAATGTTCATGTGTAAGCTTATATCAAGCGTTGCATTAATGCAAGCTACTTCATAGGTTATTAAAGAATCAGCGTGATATGTATAATTTGTCTCAGCAACAGAAGTATGTCGTCTTACAAGGATATGTTAATATTAATATATGCTTCTACATACACCAGTAACCCTAAAATTATTGCAGAATCATCGTGTACAATATTCAAGTTTTCAGCTAGAAAAATACAGATAGAAAACAGAGCTTTCTGGGAATCCATTGTATTCATCATTTGCTTATCTCAGCAGGTACAAGAGCATTCCGAGGAAGCGGTACAAATCATGCTGTGAATGCTCTCTCCCCTGCCTTCAATTGCGAATTCCCAGGAATAAAGAGCATTTGAAAAATAAAGAATTGTTGTCTAAGAGTGGTATTCGGATAGTTGGAGTTGGGCATTGCAGTATTTATTTAAACAAAATTAATGTTTTGAGAAGAAAACGTCGGGGTTCCATTCAATTGACTTGCGTTAGCAAAGCTGTATTTTATTCACGCTCAAGCCGTCTTTTAAATGAAATCTTTGTTTTGCCTGGGCCAAAGGAGGCAAACAAGTTCTGCGAACTATTTCGTAAGAGTCTTAAAAGGGCTGGACTACGGAATAAGTAAAAGTAGTTTGGAAGGGAGTTATACTAAGGAATTTATATAACTGAATAAATAATGACAACTTTGTTCAATTGATGGCCATAAATTTCGGTAATGTCGATAAGTTTTCTGATAAATACATTTGATGATAGTACTTTCTTTCAGTGAGTAAGTATTAGGTTTTCTTCTGAACGAATTATTTGCTTTGAATTCCAAATACTACTTTAATACATATTTTAAGCTCAACATTGTTCTGAATTATATTTTATTGTAATAATACACTTTTCACTCATATAATTGAGCCGAATTCTAATTTATACCTATTTCCTTTTGTTAAATGTTATTATTCGCCACGCATTTACCCTCTGACTGTTGATATTTTTAAAATCACTATTTAGATGCGACGTTTGCCAGTATGTTTAAATACAGTTGAGCCAAGCTAGTTGTTATTTATATGCCAAGCTTTATTTGTATAATATGATCCAACGCTATAAAATTACTAAGTAAACACATTAGCTTGTGAAAATCGCAGGATGCAGCAGAAAATTGACTTGATTCCAACCCGCGGAAATCGCAGATACGCAGTCAGAGAGATAAAGCTAATATCCTGCATAAATTAAATGAGTGATTACAAAACTTTCATTTAAAATGAAGACATTAAGAAGATAAATGAAGCAGAGGGATGGAGATATTTTCTTTACAAATCTTAAGTGTTTTTACGCTATGATCTTAAATCGTAAATATTTTCAGAGATCATCTTTATGCGGCCCAAACTGAATTTACATAATTTTGTGTTTTATGTAATATTATTACCCTCTCTATGTGTAAATAATTAATCGGTTCGATAAGTGCCTCCATGAGATGGAAGTAAATTCGATTGTCTTCAAATCTTGTCTAATAACATAAAATTTTTCTCTCCTTACAGAATTTCATGCATGCAGATTGTACATGATTTTGTATCGATTCTACATTTACCTAGAAAATCGATATGCAAATAGATAAATAAGAACACGTTTGCGGGCAACTGCGCTATTGCATATAGGCAACACAATCTGTAATATTGTGATGGTTGCCGTTTGTGAATAGTTTTTTGTAACTACAGTTTGTAATTATGAAACTTCAAACTAGATGAAATCTCAGACATCCTCTTAACTCTCACAAGTTCACTACATGTTTTGTTTTGAAAATTACTAAATTTATTTCAAAAATGAGTTTTAGAAATGTAGCTCATCATAAGTATATTAAGGAAAAAAATTTAGTAAGTTTTATTTTTAAGAAAGTTGTGGTTCACAGTGAAACCAATGAACGGTAACGGGCTATTTTTCCTCCGAATAAGTTATCATTTAAATGCAATTTAAATTATGTATTTAATTTATAAGTATGCGAGAGTATTCAGGATATTCAACCTTCATAAAATTCAATATTATTTTTGAAGATTCAATTTTAAAAAATATCAATTTTGGAAAGTACCCTCATGATTTTGTTTCTCTTAGTGATCAAAAGCAATTTAGCACTTCTTATGCCGATATCTTTGTGAATACAAACGGTATTGAACTGGAATTGTTATATAAGTTGACCTATCTGGCTCTTAAGTTATGAAATAAAAATGACGCTACGTTTCGCCCTTGCGCATTAAAAAATGCTCAATGTATGGTTTCACTACGAAACCAATGAACGCGAAAGAGTTAAAATACAGATTTTTGGGGAGAAGTTTTCCCTTATTTTGACTCCCACCGAGGGCACCTCGAGTTCACGGATGAGAAGCCACCGGATAAATAAGCGGGTTGTCACCTCCATGATGGGTATAGTAATGGTAAGGGGTTGAGTTACCTCCACTCCGATGACGGGATGCACCTACTTCGAGACGGGTTGGGTCGTGGCCGGTGAGGGCTACTAGGACTCCGACCTTAGTTCCCGACTGCTGTTGTGGCTCTGGTCATTCAAAACCCCTGGTATGCCAACTGACATGACAGGGGTAACTCCGTGTGAGCCTTTTCCTTCTTTTGAATTATTTTTGGAACAAGTTCTTGGTGTTGTTAATATTCCTTTCTTCCCTTGTGAGCAAACATGCTCGCTATCGCTTATATATTAATCGATAAGACAAGGGAGCAACCCCAGTAGCATAAAAGATGTTTAACAATATTGTACGATATTGGACAATATTCGCAATATTGTATAATATAATTTTCAAATGGACTGAATATTTTGATAACGTCTTCGTCTGGGGCTCTTTCTGAACGTGCCTTTCTCGAGGGGGTGATAAAATTTCACCACGGAGTTCGAGAAGAGAGGTGGTCACGCGTTATTGTGAGAAACGGTGAGTGATAAAAGGGATAATCTTCTGTTGATAGCTGAACATTTACGCCACTCTTTAAAAGTACACAGTTTGGAGAAACTGATGAACAGCGAGGAAGAATGACAATGAGCCTCAACGCCTGTGTTAAGCGAAAACACCCCCCGGATTTCGGGTCATTCGTCAAAATGCCCCCTGAAGAGTGAATGACCAATTTTTCTGTTGTGTCCCCATCTAATCGAGCTGACCACATGTGCGGTGAAAATTCCTTCACTCCCTGGGATTCTGAGAATTGTCACATGTCCCTCACAAGGGACAGTAGACGCATGTGACATCGTATGTCACAGCCCACGCGAAAAGGATATTGTACAATATCATATAATATTATATAATATCGAACGCTATTGTATAATATCGAACGCTATTGTATAATATCGAACGCTATTGTATAATATCGAACAATATTGTATAATATCGAACAATATTGTATAATATCGTGCAACGTGTTGTGCTACCTGTGGAAATACTGTCTACAAATTGATAAGAGGACATACAGGTTAGCGCCATTGCAGAAGTGGAATCCTATTCGCCCAGTGGTACAAGAGTTGTGCCAGCCCGTAAGCAGAGGAAACAATTCAGCTGTTTCAGAATCAGCACTGCTCGTTCGGAAAAGACGGAAAATTAATATTAAATTACATTAAGTTAAATGTTTCGTTACATGTTGTTTTTTATGCTTGCCAACAGTCAGCTCTTCAATCCAGATCCTTAAGACTCAGATCTGCCAACTGCTCTCTCCTCCTTCATTCTTTCATTGAGTAAGAATTTGAGTAATCGAAATAAGAAACAAGATCAAGATTTAGAAAATACATTAAGAATGTCTTTCTAGTGTTACCATGGACTCTTCTGCTGATAGAGACTTTTCTAGCGATACTATGGATACTTATTTTATTATTTAAATTTCCTTGTTTTAGTTATTTAATTTATTTCAAAGCTTTTGGTTTTTTTTAGATTGCTAAATTGCTTTTTTTTTCTGGTACGCTTCCACTTCAAGTCTATCTAAACCGATTACAAAGATTCATAATGATTCTAGATAGGGTGACATGAAGTTGTGTTAATATATATATATATATAGTTAAATATTTCAAATAATCAAAACATGTGTTATGTTCTCAATATATACATGAAATGTATTCGTTATTTTAGTCGTTAAATAAATACAAGCCGAGTTATTAACTAATTTCTTTTTATTACCGGAGAGTGACGGAATGTACGTACATCATGCTTTAAGTTTTAAAGTCCAAAGAGAATAGGAAATCCCTGCTTTTTCTCAGGTAGGGATTCAACAGATAGACACGTGATCAAAGTGAAGGGAATAGTAGCTATGTTTAGTATATTACGTAAGTGTTTTAAGGAAAATGCATGACGACAATAAGTCGCTGATTTCGCGAGTTGTGCGCGCGTGGAAACGATTAAAATATTCTTTTAGTAATAAATATGTCAAGACGAGAGATTTAATGAACATCCAGAGCGGAAAAAGAACGAAACTGGAGTTTTAGAAAAGTGATTTTGGAATACATTAAGACTTTAAAATATATAATATTAGAATTTGAAATAAAATTAAGTGAGATTATTACATACATATATTAACCTAAAAATTAAAATTAAAATAAAGTTACCTTATCAATAATCATACAAATGATATATATTGTTTTGATAAGTTCTGCGAATTGGACAAGCATTATGTGGATTTAAGTGTGTGTTAAGATAAGCATTTCCGTTCCGATTTCGAGATAAATGTTAAATACGACCTTCATATAACATAATTCCACTCATAATATTATACTAAACCTTTAAACGGTTTGACCGTAAAGTGTACGGGCTACACAAAAGTTGGCCTTAACCGATTTGCCCGTACGGCTTACGGGTATCGATATTTTCTTTTTTCGGTTTGTTCTGAATTTTAAATTCGCGTAACAACTCTGTAAAGTTTTTAACAGATGGCGTAGCTTTTCCATATCACTAATGCTTTCCATACGAGTGTACCGTTGAAGAGTTTTTTTTAAAAACCGCTGAACCTTTTTACGTGCCATTTTTGGGAACGCTTCTGTTAAAAAAAAGTGACCGGTTAAGGGGTTAATCTAATTATATTTAATATAATTTTATTATTGTCCACTATTTGGCAGCAAATATGTCATCGACCATTTTCCAACTTTTGAATCAATTCATCTAACCCCTAGAAAAGAATCAGTAGCATATCATTCATACTTTTTCATAGGTCTGTATTTAGTATTAAATTTATTCTGATTTTGAACATTATCCTTTGAATGTAAAGTTGAGAAATACTTATTTAATCATTAGTGGAAGTCATAATTATTTTACTAAGATAAATCCATTTATAGTTTTCTTTATATAATGAATACGGTTTTTACAATAATATTTGCACAGATATTTATGCACACGGATTTCAAGTTTAAATCCAAAATTAATGAATTCAATGCATTTTAATTTTTATGAAATAATAATTAAGCTCATTAAAAAATTATATATTTATATGTTCAAAAATATATAATTTTAGAACATAAATGTAGTTTCCTTTACATAATGAATACGGTTTTTACAATAATATTTGCGCAGACATTTATGTACACGGTTTCAAATTTAAATGTCAAATTATTGAATTCAAAGCATTTTAATTCTTCTGAAATAATAATTAAGCTAATTACAAATTATAAAATTATATTTTCCAAAACATATAAGTTTATAACATAATGACTGACAAATCGAAAAGTAAAAGATCATATCCGTGACGCTTTCAGAGGCCCTTTAAGAATTGCAACGCCAAGACCCCCAACAAGCTTAATATTTTCGCGTTCATTGGTTTCGCTGTGATACCAAACACTGAGCATTTTTTTATGGCGCATGGGCGAAACGTAGCATAATTTTTCTTTCATAACTTAAGAGCCAGATATATAGGCCAACTTATATAAAAATTCCAGTTCAATACCGTTAATATTCACAAAGATATTGGCATTGCAATAGCAAAATTTTTTTTATCTCTAAGAGAAACAAAAACATGAGGGTGCTTGCCAAAATTGATATTTTTTAAAATTGAATCTTCGCAAATGATATTGAATTTTATGAAGGTTGAATATCCTGAATACTCACGTATACTTATAAATTAAATACATAATTTAAATTGCATTTCGATGATAACTTATTCGGAGGAAAAATAGCCCGTTACCGTTCATTGGTTTAACTGTGGAAACCACAAATTTCTTGAAAATGAAAAAAAGCTAATTTTTTTCCTTTGCATATTTATGATCAGTTACATGTCTAATACT
>BGPR01003687.1:0-28904 GCA_013235015.1 Araneus ventricosus
TCGACCAGTTGGGAAGTCCGCGTATGAAAATATTCGATCTCAGATGTTCCGGCACTGTTTTAAAAAAAACAAGAGCTCACGAAGTGGAACAAAAACATTTTGAAAATGAATAAACTTCCGCAGTTTCGTGTGACATCATCGAAAGATCTCTTCCTTCTTGAAAAATTAGCATTCAAATGGTTAACAGCCTGGATAAGGACCCTCCGTTTGAAATACTTGGAGTCTAGTTGACCAAGAGAAGCGAGGTCCTGCGTTAATTCGACCATTAGGCATTCCGTCTATTTGTAAATTTGTTTGTTACTGATTCACGACCTAACGCTTTGTCCGATTGTCTTGGAATATGATATTAAAATTCCTTGAAGGCATTGAAAACGACGTATATGTAAGGATATTTGTTTTATGATTCAGTTTCAAGATGGTGGCCGTGTTAATAGTTCGTTTTCATATAATGTTCGGCATTTTTCAACGATCCTAGACAAATGGTTCATGCTATAAAAATATGGAAACTACTTCCACTCCCAAGCGGAAAATTTTCTACTTTATTGCAGGGCATGTTTGACGTAACTCTAATGGTTTACCCACAAACGAAAGGTAAAGGTTAAAAATAACGTTACAGAGGTGTGCTGCTGACTTACCGAGAGCGCCAGAGAGGGTGCCTTCCTGTCGCTTCTAACCTAATGTTCATCGATAGTTCAACTGTCGATAGTGCAGTGGATAGTTTCCCAAACTGTCGAGTCAAATATCAATAGTTTCAAAACTATCGATAGTATTGATAGTTTTCTTCCTGGCGATACTATCGATAGGTGTTCTTCCAGTCGATAGTTTAGAAACTATCGATAGTATTGATAGTTTTCTTCCTGGCGATACTATTGATAGGTGTTCTTCCAGTCAATAGTTTAGAAACTATCGATACTTTAATGCGCAATTAACAATTTGAAAGAAATCGAACAACACGTCTGCTCGCGTCTACGTAGTAACATTTTTTACAGACAAAATGCCGAAAGGCCGAGTTAAAACAGGACCTCTCTTCTCTTGGACAATAGTTTTATTCAAAATTGAAGTAAGAGTAGCAAATTTAAGTTGTTAATGTTTGAAATAAAAATAAATAATTCGGACAAATACAAATGAATGTTTTCTTACATTTACAAGGTTTCAAAACAATAAATTTTCAAACATTCAAGCTCAATTTTAACATAATACAAATGTCAGATTTATGAAGCATAGTTCCATGTTATTATTTTAAACCGAAAATCATATTATTTTATAGAATAATTCTAGCTAAATATTTTTGTGAGAAAGCAAATTATGGAAATGCTTAATATTTTAAACGTTGCGATGGGATTCAATACAATGCTAAAAATCAAATCAACAAATCGCGAAACATTACTGTTAGTGATGTTTCATTGCGTTTTAATCATTCGCAGCCAGACTCATCAGGTGAGTTTTCCCAAAGAATAAAATGTAAAACAAATGTTGAAGATGATGGAATATTTTGAATATACTTTCACCTTAAGATTCTAATACAGATCAAAACAATGTAAATGACATTTGGAAATACATATAAAACAAGCCGTGACAATTTTTTTGCTGCATCTTTCGAGACAGACGACAATAATAAACGATAAATCCCGCAAATTTGTTGGCAGAATATAAAGAACCACTTTCATTGTCTTTGTAGCAGCCAGAAGATTAATGCAAGTGATTTTGTATTTTTGAGCAAAACGGTTTCTGTTATTTGTTTTGGGTTTCTCTTTTTACTTTCATCCATAGCTTCTCAGCAAAGATATTTTTGTGAATATGTTTCATATTATGCCCATATAGGATATATCCTACAGAATTTCTAGGTATCATGTTTCCCAAATGTTACGATACAAGGAATAAGATCAGTGCCGGAAGAAGAGAATCAGAAAAGAAACCAGAATTTTGGTTAAATTTTATAAATAAGTGTGTATGTACCCGTAATTCCAGATAGTTAAGCTGAAGCTATGTGAAAATGAAATACAAAGGTGATTTTAGTTTGAATTTCTAGCAAATTTTTGTTTGTGATTCTTCTACTTAAAATTTAAAATTACTTGCAAGTAGAGATAATCAACCACATAAAACACAACAGCGTTCCATGCCCCTGCAACTGTAACCTATAAAGTTATTTATGCAGTATATTATAAGTGGAAAAAATTACCTCTCTTAGGCTTTACCAAATTCCTCTCACTGCTACCTAATTATAAAACGCTACAAGATTACAATGTTATCAGGTTTACAAATGCGATTCCATTGGGCTGGACTGCTAACGTGAGTTTCATTACTAAAGTTTCTGGTATCACAGAGAATGTTGATTAATAAAAATCTAAATCTGCAAAAAAAATTACACTATTGCATTATACATTAGAGATTTTATTGAAAGATTTTGCAAACAATAATCCCAGCGAATCATTTGGTTGCCGAGGCGGCTAGTTTAGAATAAAGTACTAAAAGAGGAGTTTAGTTTAGTTTTGAAGCAACAATAGGGCTATTTTGGGCAGACCTCGTAATTTTGAACCGGTGTCAGATGACGAGGACGACACTTGAGCTGGCACTCCCTCTCCAAACACCAAAGGGAGAGCGTTTGGCCACTACGTATGATTTAACGTGCAGCAGACCTCATCCACGGGGGATCTTCAGTGGAAGCGGTCTCGAACCTGGAACCCTCCGACCCCAAAGCCGAGACCTTGCCACTAGACCACTACAGCCTTTCGCTGGAAGAGGGCACCACAACACTTTTTTTAAAAAATGCTTCGCGATTCAGGTAAACCTGGAGTTTACGGTGCCGACCGCTTCTTCTTGGCGCAATTTCATGTGCCGTCACCAAATGCTGTTTTGGATGTGCAGTACGCTTTTTATTGCTCTCTTGCGCATGCGTCACCTGAAAACGAGAGATTGAGCACGCAATGCCTGCGGCATTTCAAGTGTGTACCGGGCAAATTTTTTAACTTAAAAAAACATCAGCGGCTCCGCTTTCAGCCTAGCAGGAAACTAGTAGCTCCGCTTTTTCATTGAATGTTAGGAATCCACGTTTTGTAAAAAATTCCGAAAACGAGAATTTCCGCACGCAATGCCTGCGGCATTTCAAGCATGTACTGGGCAAATTTTTTAACTTAAAAAAACTTCAGCGGCTTCGCTTTCTGCATAGCGGAATAATAGTAGCTTCGCTTATTCATTGAGAAACGAAACGCACAGAATAACATACACGGTATTGAACCGATATTCCATCCGAAGAATTCCAAACGAAGTTTTATTCAAATTGGAATTTATCGACCAATTGCATCGAAGAGTTGAACAAAACAGTCCAATCGAAACGTGGCGCAATATAGCCTGATAAGCAAAATGAAAGGATCAATTTGTGCGCATGCGCGCTTGTCACTCGTTAAAAACATCTAGACGCAACCAAAGCAAATGTTCTGTCATCGCCGTTCTTGGCGGCAAAGATTTGGCGATCCTAAGAGGAACGAAGTAGGCGGGCACCGTAAACTCAAGGTTAACCAAGGGTAGTGTGTTTATTGGTTAAGTAAGTGCAGTTGCATATTTATCTTTACTTCACAGTAAGACAAGAGAGGGAGAATTTTGAATTGAATAAAACCTGGAATTGAGTTGTACATTAACGACTTTTAACTATTGTCAGGAAGCACTCAACTCATTCAATTCCTCGTTTTAACATGAAAAAGATTAAGAAAAGTTGATATCTTGAAAAACTCTGTAACAAGTTACAAAGGAAAATAATTTTGTATCACTGTCTTGATCATATTTAACAGTAATAAAAAAAGTTATCTGTATACGTCAAGTCTTAAACAGATGAATACAATCTAAACTTTTGCGGAAACAAAAGAAAGAAGAGTATCACATATCACCACGCTTAACTACAAGAGTTATTGCCACTTCTGTTCATGTGCATTCTCACTTTTCACTTTTATGGCACATCATCACCTCAACACCTCCGAATTAACCTTCGAAATCCGTGATTAATTTAAGCAGACCTTGTGTCACTGCATCCCGAATTTTATAATCTCAAACAAACACGAATGTCAATGAAAAAGAGTAAATAGATCTCCGTCTGTTTGAGGTAGAAAATATGTCTTCTTCACGTATCTGCCGACGTCATGCGCTGTAGTTGTTAGCATTCTAAGAACAGCAACAGCGGAACAAAGAAACATGATGGGCTTGTTGAGTTAACATTAATATCCCGACTCAAAGAGAAGTTCATCTGGACTTTGTAATAGTGTGGGAAATTTCTCCGGTATCCAATGGCTTGTCAAATAGTTGCTAAGATAAAGCTGATAAGATCGTAAAATATAAGTGAAAGACATCTGTTTTTCCACAAGTGAGCAAAACAACCCGATAGATGAGAGACAGCAAACGTCCCTTGCTATCTCTGGAATTGTCACGTATTTCTTGCGTCAACTTTGATACCGTGCGAGCACGTTATCACAGTTTTAGAGATCTGAATTTTGATTATTAAGATTTTTGTGTCGGTTTGTGAAACTGTTGCTTATAACTACTAAAAGATTCCGAATACAAGATGGTGTGTCGGGCATACACAGCGAGGTTACCGAGTTCGATTCAACTTTTTCTATGCGTTATTTTTGTTCTGAGTAGCATAAGTTTTGCTGCTAATGTGGCTCTTGCATTTGAAGAAGAATATGTGGCATCAGAAGATGATAGCGATGCTGTTCAAACTTCCAAAATTTCCAAAGCAATATTTGGAGCTTTCAGTTGGAAAGTTGGAAAAAGTATGAATTTTTCAATTTTTTTCTAGTATTGAAATATGTTTAAATTAAGACCCCTAAAGCATTCAGATAAAAAAAAATTTCTTTTAATTTTTATTCTCTTTAATGGATCTTTATTATTTCTTGTCCAACGAACTTTATCCTTATTCTCTTATCCTAACAATCTCGTTTTAAAGTAGATAAATTCAACATTTCCTTGTTTTAAATAACTGATTATATATTTTAAAGTCTCTAAAGAGCTTGATTTTCAAGTTTTTGTTTAATTTATCATAGAAAGTCAATATTTATAATTGCAAGATTTTTAATAGTTTATATATGACAAATGCAGATTAAACTACTTATGAATATTTATTATATCCACCATTAAGCAACTCTAGATGAAAATAAATAGTCTAGTTATTGACTATTCCTTGAAAAACACATTTATCATTAACTTAAATATTTCTTCATAATTTTACCAAATTATTCGTAGTAATTTTATCTTTCAATACCGTGTTTTTATTAATTATTAGTCATTAATTATTAACCATTATATTATGGGTTAGATGAAGTACCAAACATTCTCTTAAAACAGGGTTATTGACTAATAGTTACTTTTTCCAAATAAATGTAGCGTCAGTCCCTCTCGACCATCTACGGAGTTACTTTTCTGATCTTTCTTCATTAATATTCAATCTACCCATTGCTCATGAGATGACTGAATAGGACAAAGGAGCAAAACTGTCTGTTGGGTGATTTCAAGAGAGAGAAATTAGTTCCGTTAGGGGAGAAAAATTCTAGTCGTTTAGAAGAATGGTAGTTGTGCTATCCAAGATTCAGAGAAAAAAATTCTTCTGTTAGAACATCTGTACCATCTGTGAGGCAAAAGTTAATATAGCAGGTTAAGATTGTAATATTTTTCTCTTCAAACACTATGCAAAATATCTATGCTTTTCAAGAAGATTCTAATTAAATCTTAAAAGCAAAAAGAAAGTAGAATCTTTTCTTTCTTGAAAGTAAGTCATCTTTATGTATCATAATATATTTTTATTCATATCTTATAATAACAGTACAGGGTAGTCACAAATTATTGGACACATTTAAAAATTAATAAAAAAACTAATCATGTTACGACTGCGTTTTCTCCTAGATGAGAGAGCAAATAAAATAGCTTTTTTTCAGATAGGTGGCGTGCCGTTCTAAATTTGCAACAACGAGAGATTTCTATACTCAATGTCTACCAATCAACAGAAGCCGAGACGCATTTTCCGGTTTCCTTTTTCAGTTTTTCTTGAATATATCGAAAACTATTCTGTTTTCGAATTACAATTGATTTAACAAATTAAAGAGCGTAAAATTCACTATCAATACATGCTTTTATTTTTCTTCTAGCCTTAATAGTTTCATAGATAAGGGCTCTCAATAGTGGGAGATGTCTAATAATTTGTGATTACCTAGACCGTCCTAACTGCCTTTTACCTATGTGGCAAAAAAACACTTTTTTAAAATATGCTCTCATTTTTTAAAAAAAACATAGTTCTAATATTATTAGTTTTTTTATTAATTTCTGAAATGGATACAATAATTTATAACCAGCCTGTATATCTTCATCTTTTTTTCATATTTGTCCGTTTCAATTTCTAGGCTTATTCATCTTATAAGATGAATAATAAAGAAAGAATTCTTTTTTCAGCGTATTTTAATTCCTTTTTTCATTTCTTACACATTCCTAAAAGTTATGACAAAATCGCAAAATCTTTTTCATTTCCTGTAGCGACTTTATTACTGCTACTGCGCTATGAGAATTCATGTGCGAGATAGCGTCATCCAATTTTATAAAAATTATAAATGTGATATGCAAGAAAAAGAGGTAAAAATTTGGAATAAAACATTTTTCAAAAACGATTTTGAATTCTCATTGTATAGTCTCTGATATCTGACTTGCGTATTCAGAATGAGAGTGCATATCAGGTGTCTTTTAATAGTGTTTCGATATTTAAAATCGACTCTAAAGAGAAACACATTTTTAATAATTTGAATTAGCAAGAGGATGATCCCATTTGGATAACAGAAGTAGATGCGTCCTTTCTTGCAAAAGGATCCCTGCTTTCTGTTGTATTCCAATTCTGATTTGAGTCCAAGATAGCAGGGCACAGTGGGATTTTGACTGTTAAGTTTTTAATTGTGGTGGAAATAAATGAGTGGTATATAATTTATGTCAGTGTGGGGATAACTGCCGCACTTGCCATGGAGGAAGAATTATTGCGACTGTTCTAATACACCGGTTGATTCGGAGCAATTGTTCAATATTAGTAAGGGGGTCTGGAGTACAAAATCAAGTAATAAAAGACTTGGGACAGCAAACGCAAGGTACGATTACTAGAAGGGTCGCTGTGATAGTGAAGCAACAGGTTGTATAGCGATTAATTTGCCAGCCTGGGTTTTTTTCACAGCCGAAACTACAATGTTCATTGTAAATAACTGGCACCTGTGGACTTTTGAACTCCTACGAGCAACAATTCAACACATTGCTCAAAAACACTTCGGCATTAATTTTTAAGCTGGCACTGTTTAAAATTTTTGCTCGATCCACATTTGCTGCCATCACGGTTCAACGACAGAACCTATCGGACATTCTTGGAAGAGTGTTCCAGCAGCTATTCGTCGTAACATGTTGTACCGCAACATCTGTTGTCCTTTTCTTTTCACTACTGTTCTTGGAACGACCTCTTTAACGGTCTCGCATTGTGGGAAATTTTTGCTCGGTCCATACTTGCTACCAATATGGCTCAAAAGCAGAACTTATCTAAAGCGGGTCGTTCACCGTTCTTCCAAATTGGAATTTTTGGAACATGGTAAGGGAAAAACCTATCGCCAGGTCAAAAACCTGTCAAATTTGGAGCAAATGATTCAAAGTGGTTGAATTCAATAGAACTTAAAATCCAAAACTGCATCCACTGATTCCAATTAGGGATCTCGATGCTAGGCTAGCGGGAAAACAACAGTTCTGCCTAGATTGGACCTCGTGTCGAGGCTAGAAATTAAACTCAAAATCCTGCCTTGTAAGGGAAGAGTAGTGTGGGTGGAAGGAATTCTGCGACTTACTTTGAAACTTGTCTCAAAACAAACTTTGGAACATCCGTGAATGCTTTGCCTATTTTTTCGACTAAAATAGGTGGTAAAAAAACCGGTCTTGGGACAAATGGCATAGGTAGCCTTCTCGTGAATACCCACTTTAATATTCGCTGAGGAGTGTTCCAGTAGCTATTCGTCGTAGCATGCAACATCTGTTGCTCTGCTTTCAGAAACACCTCTTTAGCGGTCAACGTTGTATTTACGACCACATTTTCCAAAGTAAAAATGTCTTATCTGTATAAAACCTTGCTCCCACAGTCTAGCTTGATTCATTCAGTGGTTGCTCAGGGTTGTAATTAGGATTTCTGTCATTCGGAATCCGACCAATCGCATCGTTCCCACGGCGCCTACGCAATCTGCAACAGCCAGTAGGAAAGGGTTAACGAGCTGTACAGAGATCTCCGTCCTTGGACTCGTTGGCCTTTGATGTCCGAGCGTTTACCGACATTTTGCCAATACGCTCGAGACATCCTCAAACCCCTCAAGTTACAACGAGTCTTTGCGTTTCCAAGTAGGAAGTTAAGAGGTACTTCAGACAACAAGTCACTGACCGTGGGAACAGGGCTTAAGTCTAATGTCCCAGCAAATAATTTAACAGTTATTCTGAATCACCCTGTAAATTTATATTACGCTTACCTTAAGTCAACAGGAGTTTTAATAAAGCAGTTTTTGAAAGGAAAAGAGACTTTGACATCTTATGGATAACTACCCGTTTTCTTCACCATACTCAGCTTATGCGGAGGCAAATGTTATTACACCAAAATTTCGAAGCCCAACTTAATTTGAAATCTAAAAGTCGGCTTTCATGTCAACTCGATTTTGCTTCTATTATTTAACACATTTCTGAAAGAAAATTAAAATAAAATTCTCTTAACTTTGATAATTGACATGATCGTAATGAAACCTGATAACGTGGTAGAAATATTTAAAAGTTCTGATTTAACTCTTAATAAAGATTTTTTAAATGTTTTTCACGTATTCTATATTTTATTGATAAGTCAACTAGTTAACATGACAACATGACAACATGTCAACTGTGGTACACAGTAAGGTTGAAATTCCAAAGACGCTTTTATTTCCAAAACCATATGGAAAATTGTAAAAATGGAATTTTTTTATTTTGTAATTATTTATCTTGATAAATTTTGAAGTTCTTGATTGTTATTTTCATTTGATTCTCGCTGTGTTATAAATTTTTCTATGATAACAATATTGGGCATATTAAGGTTCAAATTTTAAGTTAATATTTTTGTTTCAAGAATATGTTTCATAGATGGATAGGATGAATAAAATCTTTGCTCAAAATCTGTGACAGGTTGTCTCCATTTTATATACATGGTTTTTAGTTTATCAGCATGATTGTTTTCCAAAGTGAAAAAAAATTAAGATCCCATATGCAAATTGTGCATTTATGAATTAATTGCTTTCATAATTAATTATTCATTCATAGATAAATTACACTAATGTTTGATCACCCATCGATGGAAAATTGAAAATGGCAACCCTCATTACAAATAGAATTAGTGTCATTAAATGTTAAACGGAGTAGAATCACGTGATGTCCCTGTCACATGACAAAACTATACGGACCCATCATCTAACTACACTTTGCTATACGCTGTGCTGTTACATGAAACTACAAGCAGCAAGTAAAGATATTCGCAGAGGATTTTAAAACTAAATTGATGCGTGTGTATTAGATGCATATTACACGAGCAAGAATTGACTTTAACATGAAATGTCTAATTAAACCAAAAATAAATGAGTTTGATAAATAAAATTTTCAGAGAATGTAGGAACAGTTTAAATCAGCCCTTAACTATATAATTGGAAATTACATGGCTTATCTATGCCTTGTAGTTGAAGTTTCTTCAAGATATATTGCTTTTTTAATGACATAATGAAAAGTTAAAGATCTTTTCCTTTAACAAGATATTTAAACATACCTCGTCGTGTTTAAAACTTATTTAATTGTGGCATTATGCATGTCTAAAATTCATTTCAATAATACAAAATGCACATCAATACATTCTGCATTACACATGCAGTTCTTTCATTGAAAATAATTCCTTTTTAAGGTATCCGAACACGTTCGGAGCATTTTTTTAGATTGTTATATATAAACACCATAATATGTTTTTTTAGATTTGAACTTTATAAAGATTATTAATAGAGTATTATTTTTCAGCATAAATTATTATGAATTTTCAAAAAACTTAGATTTGTGCTGTTTTTCAGAGGAAGTTTTCAAAAACTTCAAACATGCTAAAGGTCAAACATTTGCAATAATTTAAATAAAACTAATACTAAAATAAAGTACATACTATGGACTAGTGCTTGTACTAAAATCTTAACATTCTTTGGATAAATAAAAATTTTAGAGCTAACCAAACAATCATTATAAGATTTTCAATAAATTTTTTATGTCATTTTTCAAATATAAGATCATAATTAAAAACATATTGTTACAATATACATTATTCTAGTACATTCACTAGAGAAACATTTGAGGAAAGTGTTCACAAAATTTCAGAACAATCGAATTAAGTTTGAAGTGTGAAAATTATGCATAAAATCTAATTTTGAGAAAAATCAAATTTTATTTTTGTCACGCGCTTAAATTAAGTATTTAGACTTTTAAAAAAATTCCTAAAAATATACTAACATCATATTAACTTGAAAAAATGCAGTTTAAAAGAATTTTTGACAGGTCCCTTTAAATGACAACTATCGGTTAATTAAACGCCCACTTCAGGTTTTTGGTTTGTTATACAACAATTAATATCTCATCTTGTAATTAACGTACCGACAAAAGTAAATATGTTTTAGAACGGTAAAGAAATGAACTATCCAAAACATCAAAAATAAAAAAAAAATGAATTTTTGCCGAAAATCGACTTTACAACGTGTTCGGATACCTTAAGTTCATTGGTTATTTTGTGAACAAGTAAGGAAACATGTATTTGCATGGTTAACTTTCTTCTGAAAAGAATTGAGCAGATTTTTTTTCCTAACACAGCTTTCTTGTTAATCATCTTCGAATGGGTGAAAAACAATTTTATATAAACATCATATTTATCTGAAGGCCGCTGTAGATAACAACAAAACTTTATCCGCATTTCTAAAGGGAAGGCATGAGGCATCATATGATATTACAGCAAAATATATCAATTTAAACTGATAAGAGAAGAGAAAAGGAAAGACATTTCAGAAGGTCCTTCAATCACATTAAAAATGAGGGATTAGAGCTTTTATATCTACTTCCCTAAATGAACAGTGTTGCAAATTGCTACGTAATAAATTATTCCTAACGGCCTTAACTGATATCCCTACCCCTGATTGAGATAATATTTGACCGTCAACTCCTGTTTGTGCCCTGGTGTCAACTTTCCCGCGTTCTCTGCCATGTGTTTCCTCAACAGATTATCTCTCACCTTCTTTATCTGAATAATATATGAGAAAAAAACAAGAAAATTGTAAACAAAATGGCTATTTTTTTCATAAGTCTGAGAAGAAAACATGAAATTCTGAAATTTACATAAAACTGGGAATTATTGCGCTTTTCACCTTTGCACTTTTAAGGCAATTTAGATACTCTGTAAATTTTATTTCATATATTTCTTCTGTTTAAGAAGCCTGCATTATGTGAAGAAAAAAATTGGGAATGTTCTTCCCTCAACATTCCCTTTGGCTTCTACCGAAGAATGTTACTTGTATTATCAGAAATGATTGTGTCAAAATATTTTGGAACTAAACTTTATGGATTGATATCAATAACATTACTTTAAATGTATCCGAAATTCCCTAATATTTATATAATTGCCTGATATCTATAAAATTATTTTAAAAGTGTCCGAAATTGGATTTCTCACTGATGGCTCTTCATTGTTGGTTTCTTTTTACTTTCTCGTACTCGAAGTATACAAAGAGAAAGTATTGTAATCGTCAAAAAATTCGAACTGCAGGTTTTGACGAATCTCCACATCTTAGACCTCCCTGAGTCCGATAGACACAATTTTGGAATTATGTCTGTCTGTGTGTCTGTGAACACGACTGAACACATTGTGAAACTATTAGAGCTACAGAGATGAAATTTGGTATGCGATCTTTACACCTAATTTGTAGATTTCTATCTATATTTTGGACCAAATACGTCGACGGGAAGTCTGTCTGTCTGTCTGCGTTAATGTGAACACGATAACTCAGAAATTTAAACAGCTGGATGGATAAAATTTGGTACACAGTTTTATCATAAGAAATGTAAGTCCGTATCAAAATTTGGACCAAATCTATCGAGGGGTTGACTATCTGTCTGTCTGTATAATCGCATACTTGTGTACATGATAACTCATTATCACAAAGACATAGATAAATGAAATTTGGTGTGTGGTTTTTAACCTTAATTGTAGACCCATGTCCAATTTTGGTTTCAATCAGTTGAAAACAAGGCATTCAAATTGCATACCATACTTTGACGCAAAAATATGCGCCATATCGTGTATAGGCGCACAACCTTCGTAAACTTGGCGCTATTTTACTGACTTGGCGAATTTTATCTCGCTTGCATTCTTTACCCTTTCGTATTGCAGCGTTCTGCAAAGATAATATCAATAATATATCGTGGACTCCGCAATTTTTAGGTGGGGAGGTCGGGTAGGACACCTTTGTTAGAATGTATACGAGAAAGTTTAGGGGAGACCACTCCCATTGTTTTTTTTTTAAATTGTTATGCTTTCTAGTGAAAACTTTTGT
Organism: Araneus ventricosus; assembly: GCA_013235015.1. Taxonomy (NCBI): domain Eukaryota; kingdom Metazoa; phylum Arthropoda; class Arachnida; order Araneae; family Araneidae; genus Araneus; species Araneus ventricosus. The sequence continues at coordinate 12,624 of BGPR01003687.1, forward strand.
AACTTTCAGTCCAAGAGATAATATGTACGCTAAATTATTATACTACCAGATAGACATAATGTTCACTGTGGGAACATAAAATATTCGTAAAAACTGTTGCAAATATTTTAATAACAAATTATTTTTATAGGAAAGGACTAGAGAATAAATTGCATTTTCGGCATACCAACTTCCATCAGTCTGTACCTCTTGTAAAGCATTTCCATAGACATAACCTTAAAACTTTGGCTTGATATGGCAGAACACTCATTGTATCAAACACATTTTTTGTTTTACAAAGTTGGTGAGATTCTAATGAATCTAACGACCCCAGAATCATACCCTTAAGGTCACGCTAAGGGGTAAGTGAAATAAAAGGCTTATTGGTATTTTTATATCAGATATGAAGTGCGTATGTAAAGTATGAAGAGTAAGTTGGCTTGGCATTTTTGAGGAGAATTGCAATCGCTCCTTTTCGCAATAAGTAGGGAAGAACGAGGCAAGTTTACACAAGGCTTATATTTCACATACCATTGGTCGGGGGGCGCCACATGTCATTTCAGAAGAAGTCTCTTGGCCTCTATTAAACTAACTTTTCCTGATTTTTTACCAGTTGAGTAAATTTTCACCCTTACTTATTGGCTTTAATAGAGCCCGAACTATTAGAATATTAAAACTTATTATGGATTATCCTCTTGGGTTGTTCTTTTGTGGTTATTTTAAGCTATTTAGTTGCTTATTTTTATTATGAATAAAGCTTATATGCTGAGTTCTAACAAAAAAATGGAGATGAGACAAGTTTACACACAGCGCATGGGGCAGGTTTACACAGTGTGTAAACGTACCCCATCGCCATTTTTTTGTTCGAACTGGCGCAAGTAGCACTTGCATTACAAAGTCATTCCCAACACCTTTACAAATAGAGAAGGAGAAATCAATAAAGAGGAAATTAGCATCAACCCAGCATACTGTCTCAGTCAGTAAACTCCACTAGAGCACGTTATAATAATGAAAAAAACAGTGTGGATAAAAATTTAAAAATAAGAAAAACCTTCATCTGAAAGAAAATTTGGGAAATACTGAGCGTAAAAAGACACATAAAACCAAGAAAACATTTTATTCTGTTGACGATGAAAATTGTCTGAGTATTTAATGCTTAAATTCATGCGAAGATCAAGATCTGGCGAACAGTGGGTACAATGCACTGAGTGTAAGAGGTGGGTTCATGAGGACTGTACTACGAATGGCAATTCAAAATATCTATTTTATTGATTCTTCGCATAATGTTTAAAGATTAACAGGAAATGGGATTAAACTTTTTAAATAGAGGTTTAGATACTTTCATTGCAGACCCATTTCAATAATCGACGCAAAGCTATGATTATCACCAGTTAACGTCAAATTGTAGATAGAGGACGTCAAATTTGTTACGGGGCGTTTTATTCTTCGAAACGTGGCATACCTTAATTCTGGATTAAGATAGATGAAAAACAGTTGTTTCAGCAAACATATTTTCAGAAAACATAGTTGGATGATTTACTTCTCCAATGAAAAACGTAATTCTGAATTAAAATAACAATTCTATTACTTTAAATGTAATGGTAAAACTTCGATTTATCGTCACTGTCCATACAAGGCTGTTACTAATAAAACGAATAGCCAGATAACAGAAATGTCTCAATACATACACTGTTGGACAAATGCTAAGGATCATTTTGAAGATTTCGAAAAATTTGGACTTAATAGGAATACAATGGTTTGCAATCAGTTGCGGAGAATCGTGGAACATACAATCGTTGGAACTAACATTTCGGATCCGGAAATAAAATATTTCAACTGAATTTCTTATGCATAATTGTATTTCATGGTTCCCTTAACAAAGTGGTTTTAAACTTCAAATTGCTATAGACATTTAACCCGCGATCTTTTCGTAGCCTTGCTCTTGTTCTGTTCTTTGTCTGTATTAACGTAACATGCGCATTTGATTTCAACATTAAATTGGCGCGGCACATCTTATGTCCACGAGCATGCTAAATGGCTTAAAACACGTTGATGAAAAGAATTAAAACATAGCAACGGTAATATTTCAATTTTCTGGATTATTTAATTATATACTTGCTATCTTGAGGACTTCCTGTACAGATTTCACAGAAAAATTGATCAAATAAAAAAAGAAAGTAAGATCTAGTAGATATTTTCTTAGCTTTCAACAATGGCAGAGAAACACGCAATTAAATATTTGTTTAAACATTGATAACGGCTTGTAATACGTTGCAACAATAAAAAGTATTATTGCAAATTATGCCAAAAAATATTTTTAGAAATTTATTAATATTAAAGAAAACCTCGTACAACAACTTAATTCATATCATTGAAAAGATAATTTTTTAAATTTTCAGATGGTGTAAAAATCATTTTTGCGTTGCAATATTTTTGGAAGTTATAAAGAAATACGCCAAAATTTCTACTAATTTTTAATTGATTAAAATTCTAATTAAAATTTTGAAGAAACGGCTCCGAGGTGAAAATTCCCACCCTCCAAAGTATGTTTGGGCCAAATTTCGTACTCTTCGTCTAGCGGTCTGGCCTGTACAGCGCCAACACACACAGACAGACACACACACATTCTGCTTTATTATTAGTAGAGATATTCTTTACTTTATTATAAGATATTTTAACTTATTTTACTTCGATTTTTGTAAATTTAACTTTGATACTATCTTCTAAACGTTTGAAAACTATATTTTAGTTAATGAAAACAAAATTCATCTTCCAGAAGGCGCGAATACTTATATCGTGTATCGTATTACATATTTATATAATTCTTTCATAAATTTAAATGCTGTTTGTATTTATATAATCTTCGTTTAGTATGGAGCTAATAAATACAGATTACATAAGTAAAAGTTGCATTTATTTTTTGGAAAGGACCCGATATAAATATGTTACACGATGCACGAAATAAGTATCTCCTACATACGCCCGCCCGCTGGAAGGTTAAGTCTAAATTATCAACCGGCATCAATTCATGAGACTGCTTGAGTTCATTGCCTATTGCGTTGCCTCAAACTGTGACGTTAATTAAACGAATAAAACAATTTGGAAATGGAAAATATCGGATTACTGTATTATTATTTTCTAATTGTCTATACTAAAGATATTGGATTTAGTTTCCCAATATTATACAAGCTTTATATCATATAAAACAAACTTTGTGTCATGAAAAGTGCTCGATTTAAATATAAGAAATATAAGCTGCCTCAATTAATTATGTGATGTGTTTAGATGATTCGTTTATGGCCCCTTGCACTATTGAAGAGGACTGCGACGCAGGGATTCGACTGATATGCCAAGGTGGCCGTTGTACCTGCAAACAAGGAGATCTCTTTATTGAATGGCCTAAGTACGGTTGTTTCAGCAAAGGTAGGATCCTTTCGTTCGCACAATTGGTTTTTCATTTTATTAGATTGATATTTTTAATTCATACTGATTGATAAGTACTGCGGAGTTTACTTAGAGCAGCCTTGAGTTAGTGACCAATTTATTATATGATAAGTCATCACGATGGCATGAAATTTGAGGAATTCACTGATCAATTGGGCACAGCTATGTAAAAAGGAACCTACTCCTAAACATAATTATGAGAAATGGTTGTTTTTACGAAGTAAAACGGGAGGGGGGAAGTGTATTGCTGCATTTACCCATAATTAACTACAGTAAAACTTTGATTGACCATCACCATCTTGACCAGGTCTGTGACGGATATCCAAATAGACAGATAACAGAAATCTCTTTATACATATGTACAGTAACATGATTTCACAGCTGACTTGGAATGAAAAGGAAAATAAAATCCTTTAAAAGTGAATAATTCGTACATATTGTATTTAATTTTTACCAAGCTGTCAATATAAATTTCAATATAAGAGTAGTAATGTACAAAAATGTTTTGTAATATCCTTAACCTACATTACTTTAAAATAATCTATCATCTTCTTCTGTGTGTATTTGAGGCTCGAGCTTCCTGTGTGGCGATGTTCCGTATCTTAGACAGAAATAGAATCGGCATTGCATTTACCTCCTCTTGCATTTCAAACCAGTGGATGCACTTTCATAATATTGTTTCTGCTTTTGAGTGGCCAGATGTGGGTTTTGGTCAAGAACTGATCCTTCATTAACACACGGTTCAAAATTACGAGGTCCATCCCAAAAGAGCCCTTGTATTGCTCAAAACGGCACGTTAATATAACTAACCTAAACTAAACTTTCATCATCATCAATTTCTTCTTCTCCAATGGTAGTTGCACTAGAAACAATTTCATCATTGTTCAAAATTTCAAAGCCTTTATCCATTTTTTCACATTCCAACCAATCTGCTACTTTATAATGTTTCCACTGTTTAGTCATTACATTCTTGCACAGACATCAACACTATACAGTAATCTGTGACCAATTTTAAAGATGTATGTTTGTTGATATTTTTAAGACAATGATGGATAGCAGGAACTGACAGTTAAGCAAAATTTTATTCTATTGCTTTAAAGTTGGTCCGCTATGCGATGTATTGCAATTGGTTTGATTGTGAACAGCAAATTATATATATGCAGATAAGTAAAGTTTTTGATAATGAATCCGAAATCCATAAAATGATTATTGGTTCTTAATTGCATAATCAGTTCAATTACAATTGAATAATAATTTATGACTGATTAATTTATTCAATATGACATACGTATATGCATGTTTTTTTCGTATTAAATGTTATTGTTCTTTGAACTTTAAAGAAATTAAAAGTGTCAGCAATAATTCTGTTTATGTGTTAGTGTGCAAAAATCTTTATTTAAATTTTTTGTTCCCTTAAAGCCTTTTTTTATATTTTTTGAATGGTTTCTGTTAGTAAGACCTGCTATATTTTCAATCTATGTTGTGTTATACATAAAGTGACCATTTATTTCTTCCCTCAAAATGAGACATTTTTTTAATTTTTATGTAACATTGTATGAATTTAAGAAAACACATATTTCTTCATTTTCTATTTATTAATTGAAAGAACAGGAATAAAAACAAGAAAATAAATAATTTATGTGATCTTACATTTTTTAAAGACCACATTTTTCTTTCGTATATTTGATGTTGATTTAAAAAGAATGAAATTCTTGGCGGGATTTCCTGAAATTTGCTTTGGTAATTAACGTTGCTTTATAAACTGCGACTGCAACTGTGTTTTCTAGTTCGTCCACAACTTATTTATAAGAAAAAATACCCTTTCTACCTTTGCATTAGTGGCTGGCAGACATCGAATATATACAATAATTATAATTATATTCGTATGATTTAAATTATTGGCTTGAAAGTGTGTGAACTGTTCCACCCGATGACTTGCATATGTGTGACATGTATAGCGCATGCTCCGTCATCATCAGGCTACTAGACAATACTATCGTATTTTTAATATTTTTCCTGCCTTCGTGTTTGAAATTGTTGCCGTGGGTTGCTCTCTCTGAAAATGGAACATTTGGGCATACCAAAGCTGTGAGATAGGCTACCAGAAAACGGGACGTATGGTCACATTAGTTATACAATATTGTTTTTCATTTGTGATTATGACTGTTTTCCTGTTTTTTTAACTTTCAGTGCCTGCACAAAAACCAAATAAAAAATTACAAAATATTTTAAAATGATATAACTCCTTAACTGTTTTGTCTTCCTATTATGTAATTAGTGAACGTCTTCTGTTTTGGGAATATGTATTAATTCAACAAAGGGTCCATGGAGCTCTTGAGATGTTTATCTTACTGCATCCACACAAATGTAATATATATATATCAAACGCTAACCTAATTTCAGAATTTAAATTTAAAAATATGATAATTTAATCCACATGTATTCAGTTTAAGGGTCAAAACTTTAGAAACAAAATTTCAGTATAATATTTTGAATACTATCTAGAGGATGTGAAATTCTGCATATTGTATTTGTTGTTTGCATTATCTTTGTTTGAAAATGTTGGATATGTGTAACTCTTTATATATACATTTTTGTTTCCTTTTCATAGCTGATATGTTTGGCCAATGTGAAGTCTCTGCGCAGTGTGTTGCAATGAATCCAAATACTTACTGTAACCCAGATGGAAGATGTACTTGCTCCCCAAATTATTTTTACAATGGTCGCGAATGCATCCAAAGATGTAAGCATCCATGTTTCTCATGAAAATTATCATTTTATGTTTTATTTTACTGTAAAGTTGCTTATATACTTTATACTCTTTAATGTAATTGAATTATAGGTAATATAAGAATCTGATAATGATATCTTATAATATTTCAGTATCTTTCTTCCTTTTCCATTATACGAATCAAAAAAACTTTTTATTTTGATGAAGTCTGTTAACTCTCAATAAAGTATTAAGGAGAGAGTTTAATAAAGTATTTACAGAGATAAAAAAAATACTAATAAAGGAACTTAATAGGTATATATTTTCTGAAGTTATTGAACACTAGCTGAGGCATTGAGTCGCTTAGGATGTATAATAAAGAATGGTAATTCATTTTAATGTTAATTCTCTCATTTTATACTAAATGCAAAAATTGTATTTATTTAAAGAAATAGAATTCCAATTTTCCAATTTTAAATAAATACTTTCCATTGAGAGTTAACCTTTAACTCTTAACCTAAATAATACAAAAATTTATTTTGAGCATTGTACAAAATATTTTATTGCATACAAATCATCATACATCCGGACGTGACACCTTTCCGCGGAAACGTGAATTTCAGCTTTTTCGGCATCGGATTTAAGCATTCTAAATTTTCTTTTATATAATAAGTCTACAATATTTTTAATATCTCGAGCACATTTTGTATAAATTTAATTATTTTATTGATCAGTTAATCATACTTATTTGACTTCTCAGTATTTAGGTTTGGCACGATTCATTATTTATAAAGTTCAGCTTTTTTTGTTCCAGGCCTGTGTCATGTCTATACATCAGATAATTGTCTTTTTTTATTTAATGAGCTAAATTCATGTCGGATCATTTTAGGTGTTATAACTAGATATAAATATTACACGAAATAATAATAACGATCCATAAAATTCTCTGGTGTGTTGTGGATTCTTAGTTACATCAGCACATTTTTAAAAATGGAAGGTGACATCTAATTAGATTGTGGAAGAAACAAAATTGTAGAGGTGTTAATGTAATGGAAAATGACTTCTTAAACCGTGAGTCCCAATCCCAAGTATAAGATGACCAAAACTTTGAGTGTCCATGCAACATTATAAAGTAAAAATAATTCATAAATACATGTAAATATGATCATTTCATTGAAATTTTCCAAATTTATGCATGCTTACCTTGTGTTGATGCTTGGCTAGCGTCTTCTGTTTTCCTATATATATGCACTCAAAGGGGGTTTTTTGTTATGTAGAATGGGACCATGTGATATATTTTTGGTTTCTGAATGGAAAACGTTTACTTCTGAAAGAGAATTTTTGTGTTATCCTAAAATATCATTTTTTAAATATATGGATGAAAAATTAACTAAGCATATATGAACTATTAATTAAACACCTATTTATCTCGAAGTTTTTAAAGTTGGGGGGAGGAATAATTATTTAGCCCTCTAATGCTCAACTTAATTTAAAACATAGATATTAGTAAAATTCTTTTATATTTTTTTGAAAACTTTAAAATATACTAAGCAGTCACACATTAGCTGTATGAGGGAAGTGAAATTCGAGTAACTTATTAATATAACTGTTGTGCAAACCTATATGTGGAGAGAAAAATATTTTCGTACATCTAGAATGCCGGGAACAGAGGAGTTAAATATATCAAATTTAAATTTTAAACAATCTCCAATTTTAACTTCTTTATATCACATTGTTTCAAAATCTTGTTAACTGATGCAGCAGATCTCTTTTTCTGAAGTTTCAAATGCCAAGCTTATATTGTTGTGTGCTACTCAAAAGGCATACTTATTGGCATTACTTCACAACATGTTGACTGCCATATAATGACCATAAATATGATTCACACTGTATCTGTTCCAAGTACCACGTGAATCCTATTTGTTTGGCACTGACATTTTTGTTTCAGGCTGTATAGCTTATCCTTGATTCATATGTGAATGAAGTGCTTAAGTATGGGGCCCCTTAAATTAATTTATATAGTTGATGCGTTGAACTTTAACCAAATGGATTAACATAGTAGCAATGTATCTGAGAGTTTATTTTCAATGCATGTTTTTACAAATGTAACAGATTATAATTTTGTCTTCCAAAAAAATAAAAAAAACTAATAAAAAAATGGCAAATGGCTATTGTATAGCAACGGATTCGGAAACCATCCCCGCTTTTGCGCATGGGCCGGGCGGATTCATTTTCATCAAAATAATGTGAAAGTGAAGAATGGAAGGGTGATGTTTATATTTTACTGAGCGTGATCAAACAAAGTACTTCGGAAATGCGCTTATATGACTCATTGCCTGACACACCTTTCCGGTGTAAAATTGTCCAAAAGTGGAAGGCTCGTAATACGTTTCTGAACAATACTTTCATTTCCAACCACTACCAAATGCAACTGTATATCAATCCGAGCCCAGGAATATTCGCCTTTCCATTAACTAACTTTGTCAATAAATCCTTTCCTCTCTCTTTCCCGTTTAATAGTTGCCAAAACAGAAGCCATCTAAACATCATCAGCAATACCTCTTCCGAAGACGCGATTCATTGCAACTTGAAAACGGACTCGTATCAGTACTGGATTGCCGACTACCCAGTTCCGTTCTAATGGGGAATGGATCAGTTACCGGCAGCATCAGATACAAAAGTACCAAGTAAATGTACCGGTTAAAATCGAGTATCACTATCAACACGTATCTGAAACGGCAAAACCGTGTATCAACCCAATCGTACCAGGGACAGATTTTTCATCACTAAAATTTGCGCTGAAAATTTGTCTTTTCTTTCAGGAATCTCCTGAATGATAGTTATATACGTTTAAGGAATGAAAACACTAATCAGTGTCCCCAAGAAGCTAGAAAAAACTCTCAACGCCGTACAATTAATCACTATTTCAGTTTTGACACAAATTTTGCACTGGTGCAAAGTTATCTCCACGAGTACAAAGTAACCCCGTTTTACTGTACTAAAACATGCTCTATTTCATTATTTCTAACACAGTGGATTTTTAAACTCATCTCAAGAAAAAAAAGTACATTATTCGAAGATCTTTAAATTTTTTTGAAAAAAAAATTACACTTTTTATTTGATAGGATCTTTCAGTTATTAACGACGTAATTTTTTTTTACTTTTATTTTTTAAGTAAAGATTAAAAAAATAAAGCTCTAATCGAATCGTCGGTAGTTGTAGAGGAGTGGGAGATAATATCATCAGTTTTTTCACAGTGTGTTGAGCTGATGATTAGGGATTTAATGATTTTGTTTATTTGAAATCTTTGAAGGAGTGCAATAATTTCAATGAAAAGAATCTGAAGACAATACCACTGCGATCTTATCTTAATAATCGCTAATTAATAAATAAAAATTAAATGAATTAAAATTTTTCTTTTGTAATAAACGAAATATATAACACATTTTAAACTTTCCAAATACATCGTAAACTGCACAAGGAAATAAGAAATCAAAAATGCTCTTTTTTCTGGAGAATGAAAAATGCTTTTATCTGGTAACTATTTGGAAATATTTATTTGCATTTTTATATTTCTACTTAATTTACTTGCGAGATTTTTTTACCTACACATTAGCAGCTACACCTTCATATTTCATAACATCTCGAACCCAATTCCAACTCAATAACTTTTATTCTAATGAAATTTTTATGAAGACAGAGTCGAATCCATTACTTCTAGCGGAATGATTGCATTTTTATTTATGTATTTTGTGAAAATTTCTTTTTCAAAATTATAAAGTGTGCCCAAATGAAAAAGAGACCTTAGCTGTATCGGAGTTTTATCAAATCCCAGTGAGTTAATGTGCTAGCCAATAGATGGCGTGGTTATCTTCCCAGCTGCACCTGCGTAGTTAACGTCTTCGAATCAATATCCTCATTTCTGGAGAGTTGTTTCCGCAATTCGTTGCATGATGGATTCCTCCAGATCAGCACAAAGAGCAGTCATCCAATTTCTTCGCTCAGAAGGGGAGCATGTTTCACAAATTTATCGCAGGATGAAAGAGGTGTACGGAGAGCAGTGTCTCGCACGTTGCACCATATTCCGGTGGTGTCAGCGTTATGAGGCGGGACGCGTAAACATCAAGTAGTTGCCACGCCTTGGGATTGCGCACGTTGTGACCAACAGTGCCACGATTTCGGCTGTGGGTGAGCTCATACGGCAGAATTGTCTAATCACCACACGTGGAATTGTTGTTCAACTGTCGATAACCAAAGGACCTGTGCATCACATTATTCACAAAAAGCTTGGTTATGGCGAAGTTTGTGCACAGTGGTTGCCCAAGCATCTGTCAGAGAATCCGAAGACGACGAGAATGGGTGTTTGCCTGACCCATCAGTTTCTACACGGATGCCATCCACTCCGTTCCTACGCGCTGGGATCAGTGTATCAATGGCAATGTAGATTATTTATAGATGTTCAGAACACATGAACTTAATTAGAATATTGTTATTAGAATTTCTTTACATATAACTGTAGTCTCCTTTTCATTTGGACACACCTTATATATATCTATCTATGCAAAATTCAAATATCTTATTAATATGTGCAAACTACTTTCATCTTTTCAATCATTTAAATCACCAGTTCCCAGCTTACTTGGAACCTGCTTACCATATCAGTTTTACTCTCTGTCCAACCTTCCAATGCAGTCATGAGTGAAATGTCCTTTCGTTGGCGCAGAGTGGAAGTTCGGACAGTGGTAAACCAGCTCAGATGTAGTTCTCGCAGTCTCACTACGGTTCAAAAGTGAGAGATCTGCCCAAAAATATTGCATGTGTAACTTTAAATAGGGATAAATATGTTGGTTAATTTATTCACACCAATAAATTTTGCTCCTCTCACCCTTAGCTGCCAAATAATTTTGAAATTTTGTATAATTGATAATTTCTCAAAAAAGAAGTTGTCTCAGTTTGGGACATTTTTCAGTTAAAAAGAATTCAATCATCCATGGTAAGTATGAATGGCTTTTATTGCAAAAATAACCGGTTTTTCGTTAACCTGTTTTTTTTCACCTGGCGGTTAAAAACGCTCAAAATAACCGGTTTTCGGGGTTTTTTAGAAAAAGAAACAACGTTTGAAGACAAAAAATGTTATTAATAATATTACAATAAGTAAGTATTAATAAAATAAGTAAGTATTAATACAATAATTAATTAATGTAATAAGTAATGATTATAGATAAGTGATTCATACAATATATAATAATAATAAATGAGTAATTATTACAATAAATAAGTATTATATACAAAAATTTTATTAGCATTGTTTTCACAAGAAATTAATTCACTGGCCAATATTTATCGTCTAATCTGCTCATAAAGACTGTTTCAGCAATGTGTTGATCCATGAGTCGACACCTCTGATTGGAAACGGCATCATTCAACGTATATACTAATCTTTTGGCAGCCGCAGAACTTCCGACTAAAGATTAATTTTTTCGCTAAAAAAATAGACGCCGTTTGCAAACAATTTTTTATAAGTATTGTTTCCGCAGGAAATCAATCCATTGGACAATATTTATCTGTTCATAAAGACTATTTCAATCATCCGCCAACCAACAGAAGCCTGAAGGAAGCGGTTGTCGGTGATTGGCCTCGGATGATGAAATACGAATATTTATTTTTGTCTTCTTAAACCTAAAATCGAGCCCATCTTCCAACCCGGTTATTGGATTTTAAAAAAATAACCGGTTAAATCCGGGACAAAAAATAACCGAAAAAATCCTGTTAACCGAAACAGAAAAAAACGGTTTTCGGTTTAAACCGGTAGGATTTTTCCAAACCTAATGGTGAGGTATTAAATCAGTCCTGCTCAAAAACTTCTGCTTCATTTTCTCCGGCGGTTTAGTGAAGCCGGAACGCCATTCTGGCATTGTTTTTTTTTAACGAGAAAGAAAGAAAATTTAAAATACTATCTTAAAAAACCATCTTCGTCTTATACTTACCTCGAAAATATGATTGGTATTTCAACTTAATAAAAACAATAAGCCACTGGCGAGAGGTGACGGGAAAGGATGTAGAATAGAGTTTTAACACGTGCTTTGCTTCGTTGTTGACATTTTATTTGTTTACTATTCCAGTACCTTGATAAAGCAATTATACATTTTAAACCGAAAAATATTTTCTTGTGTGTATTTTATTTCCAAGTAAATTAATTCTAATTATTGGTCACTAACTTCGGAAGAAGCCGATAGCCTATCTACGAACTGTCTGCTTTTGAAAAAAACTGTCTCCTGTGAAACGGAAAAACACGTCTCTGCCACTAGGAGGTTTAAATTTGTATTTCATTTTAGCTGCCTAAAATTAGGAATTAGAAATCAACAATATCTGGGAATGGTAGCTAATTTTGTAACTAAATTTTTAAATTTTGCTGTCTATCCACATACTTCAGGGTACTTTTTAGTGTCTTTAAATTTTTTGCCACCAATCTCCACCACTTTAAATAGTATTCAAAAACTACACATTAAATATCAAGATATGCACATTATAGGACTTTAAATTTATGTGAATTTTTATTTGGTATTTTTAAAATATTCAAAGTTCAACAATTTTATGAAATATTTTTTATTCTTCCAAAATACCAGTGTTGTATATGCATATGTTTGAAGATTTTTTTTTGAAACTTTAATGCATTATATATTTAATTATCAAAAAGGTATTCAATTTGACAAAACATGTTAAAACTATACCAGCTGAACAGGATGTTAATAATACGTAAATACATGCATAGAATGAAAGTTAAACATACAGTCTCAGTTATTACCTGCTATATTTTTACATATCGTGACAAAATTTATTTTCTCTGCAATATATTTCTAAAACAGTTTTAACTATTTTTGTTTCTAAATATATATTTCTGTTATTAATGTTACATCCTTATTAATATTCATTTTCCTTCTTCATAAAGGAATATTATATATTATGTTGTACTTGCAAATTACAATTAAATTGCATTATGATTTAATAAATTATACTTTGGTTAAGATGTGGAATATTTCTAATGTTTTTATTTGTACTTTTTTATCTATATCGCAGTTGTGGAATAAATTATTAGATTTCTAATTTTATACTTCTTATCTCCATTCCATTTTAGATTTTTTTTCATTGTTCAAATGCATTGAGTTTTCTGCCTTTTATTTTGCAATTCAGTGGTTTTGCTAATGCAAATCTTATTTCAAGTTGCATAAATAGTAATAATTAAATTACTGCCCTCTTATTGCAGAGTATTTAAAAATTAATTAGATTTCAATTATATTAAAAAAATTGTATATTATTTTTTACGTCACAATCGTAAGATGATAAAATATAACCTATACCTGAAAAATAAAAATGAGGATTACGTTTTGAAATCAATTCAGCTTTCTGCATGATTTAAATATAAAAAAATCCCTTTTCGGCAAGCTTGAAGGCAAAGGTAGATTCCTTTACGTTAATGTTACAAAAGTAATGAAATATTACATAATGATCAATATAGACATAGCCAATGACTTTATTGTTCCTACACATTGCAATATTTACGCTGTGATTCTGATTTCATGACATTTAATTTTTTACTATATCAAGGTTTTATCATTCCATTTTTCATTCCAAAAGGATATGCTAGATTTATTGGTCAGTAAATTGGTCAAATTTTTTTATATATCCCAATACATAATCATTCAACACGTAGGAATCATAAAGAAATAAAATCCTAGCAGCGCAAATATCCCCTAGATAACATTAAGCCAGCCTATCTGAAACGGTAGCAAAAAATTGATACTTGACACGAATGAAGAACGACTCTAGATTAGTTTATTTAATCTAGGTTACCATATCATTGTGCTAACATTACTTTGTCATATGGTAAAATCACGTGACATGAAACATTTAAACATTACTAGAATGTGCTCATTTAGAGAACTCCCTGGTTACAAAGATAATAGTCACTGAATTCTTAATACATAAGAGAATAAAAATTATTAAACAGTGTGAGTTCCAAATTTAACACGTGTGTTTAAAGCATAGGATATCAATGCAGCCATTTTGAACAGCAAATTTAAATCTTCATCGACAGTTCAAAGCAAATACTCAAACAGAAAACTCCAGAACAATTTTTAAGTTAATGAGATATTTTTTAATAAAAAAAGGATAAAGGGAACTCTTATGTATCTATCTTTTTTGGCTATTTTATATTAAATTTATTAAACAAATCTTGCTGCAGCCATGTTTAGTTAAATATGAAATTAAATTAATCTGTCAAATTAACTAATTATCAAATTAACTATTAAAATTAACTGTTTGATTTATTAAAATTAACTATTTACTTAAACAAAATTTAATATTTAGTTAATTGTGTAATATTAACCTTGTAATTATCTAATAATTATTTTAATTTAAATAAAATTTATTGTGTATGTATGTATGCTTCACATCTCCTCCTAAACCACTGGACTGATTCCAGCCAGACTTTGCACACTTTTTATTTAAGACAAGAGAACGTTCACCTTAAATTTTCAAAGCCCAAAAGTTACTTACAATTTTTGCTAATTAAAAATTAAACAAGGCTTTTTTCCGCTATATCTTTGGAAATCATTATCTCAGGAAACTATTTTTACACCTTATTATATTTTAAATAAAATTTGCGTTTCAGTGACAAAAATTTCATTTCCATACAATTTGTTCCTTTTTATTTTTATATTTTTTCAAAATTAATTTTATACTGAATTCGTAACAATATTCTTTATTATTGAAGAACAAAAATAATGCGAATATATATAGTTGCCAGAATACATTCACAGGATTCTGGACTAATACTAAAAGAAAATTTTATAAGTAGACTATTAGCAATTTATATCTTGACCTAATACTGATTGATTTATTTTCATTCTTCAAATTAATGAATAATATAATAAAATATTCAATGAAACCTTTCTTTTTTTTAATTTAGTAATTGTTAACGAAATTTGAAGAACCTATATAACAAATAATAATTTATGGAGAAAACAGCTGTTTTTAAAAATCGTTTGTTTCAATTGATATTCTCATTTTAATTGAAAATGCTTCAGATCAAAAGAGGAATTTGTGTATTATAATTTTTATACAATAGTAGTTTTCACATTAAAAATATTAGATATGAAAGCATTTTAATCCGAAGCAAAGCCAGGTATATAAGCTTGTTTACCGTACAAAAAGTGGAAGTGAATGCGGCTGATGGGAACTCATAACTTCTAAGTAATTCTTGCTGTCAAAAAACTTTCAATATAAAAGTAGTTTGTTATGATAAGGTGATAATTCCTCTAATTGAAATTTTCTTTCTATCTTCATTCGTAACGGAGCTATAGGGAAATGATAAATTGAGGGGCTGGGGAATTGAATATCGCTTTTCAGCTCATAACTTCTAAGCAATTTTAGCTGAAAAAACTTTTAATATAAAAGTTGTTCGTTCTTATAAGGTGATAATTCGCCGAATTGAATTTTTTTTACCTATCTTTATTCGTAACAGAGCTATGGGAAAATGATAAAATGGGGGAGGAGACTGAAAGCGGCATTTTAGCTCATAACTTCTAAATAATTATTTAAATAAAATAAAAATTTTAATATACCGCGTTTTTAAAACGGACTAAAAAGTATAAAATAATTTCTTCTAGCCCCATACAGATTTATAACTCCATACAGATTTAAAACGAAAAACGTGGGGCGCATGCAATACATAATTGATGCATAAATTGTTTATTTCAGTCACTAACAATTTTATTGCAATGGAAATGCTATGAACTGCTGTGTGAGTTTTCTCAACGACAGCTAATCCCTACACTCCTTACTATTAAATGTTGCATGCGCCCTAAGTTTTTCGTTTTAAATCTGTATGGGGCTGGAAGAAATTATTTTATACTTTTTAGTCCGTTTTAAAAACGTGGCTTATTAAAGTTTTTATTTTATTTAAATAATTATTTTTTTGCTTTTTAGTCTTGTGTGTGTGAAATTTTGCAATCGATTTTAAACATCTTGATGAGATTATGACGGAGACATGTGGCAAATTTCAGGTTTATTTCAGTTTCTCTTCACCTGATCATAAATAGAAAATTATTTTCCTGAAAAATTAAGTTACGTGACGCAGAGACCATCGA
>BGPR01003687.1:31224-62354 GCA_013235015.1 Araneus ventricosus
CCTATCAACACTACGAGTAATATATATATATATATATATAGAGTATATATATATATATATATATATATAGATATATATATATATATATATATATTTGTATCAAATGTTAACCTAATTTCAGAATTTCAATTTAAAAATATGATAATTTAATCCACATGCAGGCAGTTTAAGGGTCAAAACTTTAGAAAAAATTTCAGTATAATATTTTTGTATACTATCTAGAGAGTGTGAAGAGGAGGATCCTGCATAGTGAATTTGTTGTCAATATCTTGTTTGAAAATGTTGGATATGTGTAACCATTATATATATTTTTTGTAATCCTTTTCTTAGTTGCTAGTTTGGCCATTGTGAAGTCTCTGCGCAGTGTGTTGCAATGAATCCAAATACTACTGTAACCCCTGATAATGGAAGATGTACTTGCTCCCCAAATTATTTTTACAATGGTCGCGAATGCATCCTAAGATGTAAGCATCCGTAGTCTCTTAGAAAATTATCATTTTATGTTTTATTTTACATATAGCCGCTTACATACTCTTTATACTCTTTTTAACGTAATTTTAATTATAGGTATATAGGAATCTGATAAAGATATCTTATAATATTTAAATATCTGCTCCTTTCCATTATATGATTTTAAACTCTTATTTTCATGGTTCGTTAATCCCTCAATAAAGTATTGAGGGGAGATGTTAATAAATTATTTAAAGATAAAAAATAATAATAATAAAGGAACTTAATAGGTATAATTTTCGAAATTATTGAACATAGCTGAGTGCAATTGAGTCACTTAGATGTGTAAAAAAATAATGGTATTAATTTTCATTTTATACTAGTGCATGAATGGAATTATATTTCTAAAGAAATTGAATTCCAACCACACCTTTCCATTGAGATTAACCTTGATTTAATACTCTCAAAAAAAAAAAAAAATATTTGCTAAAAATAATTATTGATAATATAAAATAATACAAAAATTTATTTTGAGCATTGTCCAAAATATTCTTTATTGCTATACAACATATACATGCCAGACATTGACACATTCCCTGCGAACTATGGATTAGCTTTCTCGGCATCGGATTTAAGCATTCTAATTTTTTTCTTTTTATATAATAAGCCATATATTTTAATATCTCGAGTATTTTGTATAAATTTATTTATTTTCATTGATAAAACCTAATCATACTCTATTTCTTACTTCAGTATTTATGTTTGCAGGATTCATTATTTGTGGAAGTTCAGCTCTTTTGTTCCAAGCCTAATCAGATAATTGGTTCTTTTATTTAATGAGCTAGATTCAAGTCGTATCATTTTTAGGTGTTATAACTGATATAAAATATATTGACATGAAATCCATAAAATTTCTAGTGTTTTATGGATTCTTAGCTGAGTCAATACAATAGCACAATATTACTCAAAATTCGTAGGTGTCATCTGATTAGATTGTGGAAGAAACTAAAATAGTTGAGGGTTAATGAAATGGAAAATGACTTTAAACTGGTGATCCCAATTCTGCAAGTATTTGATCACAAAACTTAGACTGTCCATGAAATTATCAAGTAAATAAATATTTCATAAATATATATAAATATGATCATCTTACATGAAATTTTCCAAATATATGCATGCTCTATCATGAGTTGATGGTCATTTGACCTTTTCTGTTTTCCTAGTTATATGCACATAGGGTTGTTTTTGTTTTTGTATGTAGATGGGATCAGAAATATATTTTGTCTTTTGATTGGAAATGGTACTCAGAAATTAGAATTATTGCTATTATCCTAAAATATCATTTTTAAATATATGGATTGAAAAAACTAATTAGCCTATATGAACTATTAATTAAAACACTTTATTTATGTCGAAGTTCTTGAAAGGCAGTGTGAAGAATGCTAATATTTATTATTAATGCCTCAACTGAAATTTAAAAACATAGATATTAGTAAAATTATTTTTATATTGCAAAAAAACTCCAAATCTGCTACGCTGTCAAGCACATTAGCTGTATGAGGGGAAGCGAAACTGACTGACTATTAATATAACTGTTGTGCAAACTCATATGTAGAGAGAGAAAATCTTTAATACATCAATCTAGAATGCCTGTAATAGAGAAGTTAAACATATCAATAAAATTTTTTCAATCAATGTGGTATCAAAAGACTCAAATCTCCAAATTCCTATTTCTTTTATACCACACTGTTTCAAAAACTTCACAAAGTCAGAAACTTCAGATCTCTTTTCTGAAGTTTCAAATGCCGTTTATATTGTTGTAAAAAAATACTCAAAGACATACTTTCTATTGGCAGATCACTTCATAACATGTTTTATTGCTATATATAATAACAATAAATATGATCTGTTAATTATATCTCTTCCAAGCACCACGTGAATCATATTTGTTTGCACTACATTTTTGTTCAAGTCTGCTAGTTTATCCTTGATTCCATACTTGAATGAAGTGCTTAAATATGGGGGCCCTTAAATTAATTTACATATAGTTGATGCGTTGAACTCAAATCCAATCTGTATTAACACAGTAGCAATGTATCATCTGAGTGTTTAGTTTCAATGTATGTTTTTACAAATGTATCAGATTATAATTTTATCTCCAAAAAAATGAAAACTAATAAAAATGGCAAATAGACACAAAAACAGAAACCTAAAATTTAAAAAAAAACTACGAGATAGAATTTTATTCACTGGTTGTCTAAAAAGAATGTTGTTCTTTTTCTTTAACTTAACTTTTAAGGTTTATTAACAATATTTATTGCTAAAGCTGGGGAATTCTAACCAACTGGACAAAAGAATGAATACTTGTAACCGATTGACCATGTGTACTGAATTTGGTAAGCATGAATTTGTCTCCGAGAATCGCTGGCGCGCCGCCTGTCTAAACACAAAGTAAAAAAAGTCAGTAGAGTGTCAGTGGGAATCACTTCAGTGCACTGTTCAGTTTAAAACAACAACCAGCAGAAATGGTCTTCCTTAAACTTTCGTATACTCCCAAACACAGGTGGAGAAAAAATACCTCAAACGGCAGTAAATGCTCAAAGCATAAAAATTTTTTCTCCCATCATAGTATATTAAGAAAAATAAATATGCACATGTCTTTTTCAACCGATTGAAAACCAAAATAGGACACAATTCACTATTATGATTAGAAGACCATACCAAATTTCCACCTTATCTAAGTCATTGTGTTTAGAGTAACTATTCAGCTGCAAACCTGAATTATTCAGACCGACTGTCGAGAATCTTTTGACAGCTTTGGTTCAAAATTTGATGAGGACTCATATTCTGATGATAAAAACGGTACTAAATTTTATCAATCTAGCTATTTGCTTCTTCTTGAGTTATCAGATAGACTTCTGTGGTCGGATTTCATCCTGAAATTTGATAGAAATCTACCAATTCATTATTTGTAAAACCTTATATACTAAATTCTCACTCTCTTAACCTTAAACCATTTTTGAGCTGTCATGTTCATTACAGATGACATAATTCCAAAATATGTTTTTCGGACTCGAGATGTCTTAAAATGGGGAGATTCCATCAAAATCTCGAGTTTGAATTTTTTGACGATTACAATACTTTCTCTTTGTATACAAGAAAATAAAGTCTTTCGACTGTCTGTGAAAATCTCTATGCAATTTTTTTTCACAAGTACGGTGAACATTATTTTCTAATTAAACTGGAGCTAAAGTTAAATGCATTTTATCGTGATTTGTTTATTAACAATATCTAGAATACTCGCTGGTTCCCTTTATAGCTTTCTACACTAAAAAACCTAGTCACCAAAATTTGGCATCAGACAATATTCTATCAAAATTTTTAAAAGAGAAAAAGTTCGGTTCATTTATTCCGAAGTAATGTGTTTTATTACACCTTTACACACTCACTGACTGGAACCTAAGATGTACGACGAAACAAGAATAACTTCAGGCCTCCTTAAATTTATCCGCCATAAATCTCCTATATCCATTTAAGTCAAATCAGATGTAATCTTAATATATCATTTACGGCCTTCGATTTTCAGTGGCATTTCTAATTCTGCATTTTTCTTTAGAGACCAAGTACTTATCATTCAGCCGATCTCCCCAAAACAGAATAATAATGACCCAGAAAGGAGAAATATTGAGATGTGCTCTTGATCCAAAAGAAATGTTTTTCCATAATTTAGTGTCTCATAAGGCATTAAGAGCCGATATCTATAAATTATCCTTTATTACCTGCTTAAGTGGGAAAAAACTCTTCTGAAATGATAACTCAAAACGTAGCAAAATGTTTACAGTGCCCTATAAATATGTGGAATGGAGGATTGTGTCTTTCATACTTTAAAGATATAAATTAGACTAGACAGCAGAAAACAATTTATAGATATATTTTATCGATACAGCAATTTTCATGGGAATATGTCTTTCGCGCAAATAATTATATGATACCAGAAAATTGCAGAAAGAAAAGATTTAATGTTAACTGAATAAATTTATAAAGTATTTGATTCGTACATTTTGAAACAATAAAATGAAAACATTCCATGAAACGAATTTACTTGCTGCAGAAATCTGTCAGATTTTATTTTAAGACTGTGAACGTGATGAAAACGGGTTTTTCGTATAAATAGATTGCTTTTTTTTCAGCTATTAAGTCTGTTTTCTAGTAATGTGTATTAAAAGCATTTAACTCTTTAATATTTCAGCTGCAAGAACTCTGTTTAACAATGCCAACACATTCCTTCTCTTAACAGTAGTGATTATTTTAGGATTTCAGCTGAAAACAGATGAAAAATATATGTTAAGATCAAGGAAAATCTAATAATGATTACATTCTTTTTCCAAAAACTGAATTTCAATTTTAATGTGTTAAATTTTCAACATAAAGAAAAATAAAGTGTAAATGAAATTGGATTTATTGTTTTTCTTTAAATGCAAAATTTCTTCAAGAAAGTCTATTGCTCAGGAAGGCGTTTGTGACCGCATGTTCCAAAATGATTTTGTTTGTCCCTGTACACGTTTGTGTAATGTGCTGATTGCGGAGTAAATGATTTGTCCTTTCGTTTTAACGATGTTATTTTGAATCTACCCTGCTCATCGAATAAATGATGATATTAATGCTATCAGTGAAATATATATATATTAAGCAATGTGCAACAGGGTGGAAAATGTTTGTCACTTTTCCTTATTTTAAAACACATACATTAAAAAAAAATAAATGGATAATAACGAGATGTGATAAAGATCAACCGATCTTCGTCAATCCCATTGTTTCTACTTATAATTCTTTTTTGTTATCCTTTATTCATTTATATTACTGGATCAAATACATTTTTTTTAAATAAAGTATAAACTTGATCAAAAACATGGTTTTTTTGATACAAAATATTTAATTTCTTAAATAATTAACTTTGAATCTCACAACTACTATCGCTTTATATTTAATTCCCAAGATTTTCATTCATATATTTTTTTTTCTTTTTTTGAAATTGTCGTGTAATTCAAAATAAATATTAAAACCGTTAAGCAAACTCATAAGTTTTAAATTTTGTTTAATTATTTGGCAACCCTGCCCTCTGCCCAGACAACCTGGAGTGTGTAAGGCAATCAAACCAGCATTTTTTTTCTTATGCCATGTCCATTGCTACCGAGGAGGGACACTCTCAGACAGGGAATGAGAAGAAGCCGGCTGAGTAAGTGGGTTCTCGCTTCCTGGGTGGGAACAAATGGTGTAACCGTGAGAAGAAGGCTCACCCCTTCCATGCCTTAGCATCCAGGGTCATCCTGAATGATACGCTGCAAAGACGTCGAGCACTGAGGTCGGAGCCAGGAGCTAATCGCCTGGTTGTTGGCTCGATCTCCTCCTGGAAGGAGGTACGAACTATCACTGGTGGAGGGAATAACAACCCCACCATTAATATACCCCTAGGGGAAGCGAGTTCTGCTTTATTTATCCGGCAACACCATCCGCGTACTCGCGGTACTTCCCGGGAGTGCAAAATGGCGTGGATTGAGTTGTCTCACCGATTACGGGATGTACCTCCTACAGGAAGGGCTAATCGTAGCCGATGGTGGCTCTGGATTCATCAGCTTGAAACCCTGACCTATCAGAAGACCGTGGATCATTCAGATTACTTCCTGCATTCATCAGCATTACCCTGATTCAACAGATGACCCTGGACGCCAGAGACAGGCGGTGACAAGTTTTCTATCGTTACAGTGGCAGGTTGTTTATATTAATTCTTTCCTACCTGGATCTAAATCACCAATTTGGAAATGTTAGCGTGATATAATTTTTTAATTGTATTCTTATTTTTTGGAACCACTTATTTATTGCGAAAAGAAATTATTAACTTTTGAAAGAATGAATGAAATTTTTTTATTGATGCTTTAGCAATGAAATATACTTTTGAAGCAGAGATTTATAAAGACAAAAAATGCAGGATTTGCCTTCCCAATTGGTTTGAGAGATTCTACTGATCAGTCAAATCTGTTTTAAGAAATATAAAGCAAAAAACTCAAATATAGTGAATATTCCTCACCACGATTTTCTCTGAAGCTATTTTGGTCTGTTCTTTGCATTTTATCCTTCACGGTTATGGTAAAATGCTATAAAGTTGAATCATATTTCCGTATTTGTAACTGGTCAAAAGATGCTGAAAACTTTCTTTGGCCATTATTTATGCAGAGGGAATAAAAACTCGTTGTGGGATAGGGTATTGAGACAAATGAATAGACGGTGTGTCAAAGAAAACACAAATTTATTAGACATTAATTATATTTACAAAGAAAGTTATTTTACAATTCTTATTTAAAAGTTAAGATGGAAGCGCTTGGTATTACTAAATGATAGCTATTGCCTTAAAAACGAAAGATGTTATTGTAAGGAAGCGAAGAGCCATTGCTTACGGTTTTACTGGGTACATGACCACACTACATCATCAGGCACGCTCCTGCTGTACACGGATCCTTCTCTCCTGGCTGCCACGAGAAGAATGAGGTCCCTGCAGGTTTCTGAACTTGCTGCTTTCTGCCTTTTCTGCAGCTGTCCTTCAATTGTGTTCTCTGGCCAGCCATGTGCTGCCATCTGTGTGTAGAGTTGTGAATGTAATTTTGAGGAGATAAATAAAATATAAATTCTCCTCCACATTTATTTTCCCATTCTTGTGTCTAAATATGATCATAATATTTTGTAAAATATTCTTAACAAAAAAACAGCTGTTCTTTCTTAAAAAACATGCCTTATCCCTTTAAAGGACCATTTTTTTTTCCAGTAGTGGTGTAATAAATAACTTTTGGATTGAGATTAATTTAAGAACATAAATCCATTTAGCTTATTTGATGACGATATTTTGTGCTAATTAATATTACAAAGCACAATAATTAATAATTAATACTAAGTCAAGATATTCTGCTGTGGATTTGTGATAAGAAATTGAAACACTTGTTCTTTTGCTCTTAAAGGAAAAAGATGCATAGAACTTTCGCCAACCTTTAAAAATTACATTTAAGAATGGATGAATTTGATATAGCTACTCCCAATTTGGCCTTAGAAAGGATTAACGAAAGAAACAATCCAAAAAAAAATTTTATTATACTATTGACGCGAAGGAACTATAATTAATGCGATATATTCACATATATAATTCCTTTATGATAATTACACAACAAAATTATTAAAAAAACTATGTTAGATTTTAAAACACTACACCATTTTTTTTTCATGCAAAAGGACACTATTTTACCCATTTGAAATCTGTAATGCATTAATAGCTTTATTATCTATTTAAGAGACGCTCGAGTCACATAACGAACGTAACTGCACGTATCATCTAACATCTAAAGCTTCTGTAACGTCATGGCTTTTTCCTCTGATAATTGGAAACTAGGTTCCAAAATTATTAAAAATCAAAGTGTTAGATTTAAAACACTACGCCATTTTTTTATGCAAAAGGCACTATTTGCACAATTCTGAAATCTATCAAGTATTAACAGCTTTTATTATCTATCTAAGACGCTCAGTCTGGGCATAACGAACGTAACTGCATGTATCATCTTAACATCTAAAGCTTCCTGTAATGCCGTGACTTTTCTTTCCTTTTGATGCTTGGAAACTAGGTCTCCAAAAATTAATTAATTCCCCGGTTCACAGTCCGATTTGAGCGAAATGTAAGTCATTTGTCGCAAAATGGTGAAGAAGTGATTATCGGATTGAAATATATTGGTAAAGTAAAGTTCAGCAGCATACACGCTCCTCCCACAGTTAGACCAAGAATGTCGTTAATGACTTGTCCAACACATTTTATTAACACTTTCCCTTTAAATGAGAGAGGAAATTGCAGATGTGTATGTATACTATCCAACTGCTATCAATGCATCTCCAGCCGCTAATCGCTTCCAGCATTTTTTCCGCTAATGACTTGTCCGACGCAAATCGTATTGTGTATTAAGTATAAATTGAAGATGCTGACTTATCATGTAAGCTCGAATTGACTACAGTAAGGTAAGGAGCCAAAGGTGGCTATAGTTAAGCTTTGTGATTTTAATAATTTTCTGGTAAGGTGTTTGTGGATGAATTTTTTTTGAAAAATTTTACACTTATCTCTAACATATCAAGTATACCTCCTTTGTAAAATAAAATTTAATTATTTTATAATAATACCCCAAAAGTATAGCTGGTGGGCCACCTTGGTACGTAGTTTTCCAGAAGGTGAAATCTCTTTAAAATGTGAAAAAATACTCTGGGAACTATTTACTTCTAGAAGAGTATGAGCAATACGCAACTGAACGAAGGTCGACAAACATACATCTTTAAAATTGGTCACAGATTACTGTATAGTGTTGATGTCTGTTTAGTCATTACATTCTTGCACAGACATCAACACTATACAGTAATCTGTGACCAATTTTAAAGATGTATGTTTGTTGATATTTTTAAGACAATGATGGATAGCAGGAACTGACAGTTAAGCAAAATTTTATTCTATTGCTTTAAAGTTGGTCCGCTATGCGATGTATTGCAATTGGTTTGATTGTGAACAGCAAATTATATATATGCAGATAAGTAAAGTTTTTGATAATGAATCCGAAATCCATAAAATGATTATTGGTTCTTAATTGCATAATCAGTTCAATTACAATTGAATAATAATTTATGACTGATTAATTTATTCAATATGACATACGTATATGCATGTTTTTTTCGTATTAAATGTTATTGTTCTTTGAACTTTAAAGAAATTAAAAGTGTCAGCAATAATTCTGTTTATGTGTTAGTGTGCAAAAATCTTTATTTAAATTTTTTGTTCCCTTAAAGCCTTTTTTTATATTTTTTGAATGGTTTCTGTTAGTAAGACCTGCTATATTTTCAATCTATGTTGTGTTATACATAAAGTGACCATTTATTTCTTCCCTCAAAATGAGACATTTTTTTAATTTTTATGTAACATTGTATGAATTTAAGAAAACACATATTTCTTCATTTTCTATTTATTAATTGAAAGAACAGGAATAAAAACAAGAAAATAAATAATTTATGTGATCTTACATTTTTTAAAGACCACATTTTTCTTTCGTATATTTGATGTTGATTTAAAAAGAATGAAATTCTTGGCGGGATTTCCTGAAATTTGCTTTGGTAATTAACGTTGCTTTATAAACTGCGACTGCAACTGTGTTTTCTAGTTCGTCCACAACTTATTTATAAGAAAAAATACCCTTTCTACCTTTGCATTAGTGGCTGGCAGACATCGAATATATACAATAATTATAATTATATTCGTATGATTTAAATTATTGGCTTGAAAGTGTGTGAACTGTTCCACCCGATGACTTGCATATGTGTGACATGTATAGCGCATGCTCCGTCATCATCAGGCTACTAGACAATACTATCGTATTTTTAATATTTTTCCTGCCTTCGTGTTTGAAATTGTTGCCGTGGGTTGCTCTCTCTGAAAATGGAACATTTGGGCATACCAAAGCTGTGAGATAGGCTACCAGAAAACGGGACGTATGGTCACATTAGTTATACAATATTGTTTTTCATTTGTGATTATGACTGTTTTCCTGTTTTTTTAACTTTCAGTGCCTGCACAAAAACCAAATAAAAAATTACAAAATATTTTAAAATGATATAACTCCTTAACTGTTTTGTCTTCCTATTATGTAATTAGTGAACGTCTTCTGTTTTGGGAATATGTATTAATTCAACAAAGGGTCCATGGAGCTCTTGAGATGTTTATCTTACTGCATCCACACAAATGTAATATATATATATCAAACGCTAACCTAATTTCAGAATTTCAATTTAAAAATATGATAATTTAATCCACATGCAGGCAGTTTAAGGGTCAAAACTTTAGAAAAAAAATTTCAGTATAATATTTTGTATACTATCTAGAGGATGTGAAATTCTGCATAGTGAATTTGTTGTTTGCATTATCTTTGTTTGAAAATGTTGGATATGTGTAACTCATTATATATATTTTTTGTATCCTTTTCTTAGTTGCTATGTTTGGCCATTGTGAAGTCTCTGCGCAGTGTGTTGCAATGAATCCAAATACTTACTGTAACCCTGATAATGGAAGATGTACTTGCTCCCCAAATTATTTTTACAATGGTCGCGAATGCATCCTAAGATGTAAGCATCCGTGTTTCTCATGAAAATTATCATTTTATGTTTTATTTTACTATATAGCTGCTTACATACTTTATACTCTTTAACGTAATTTAATTATAGGTAATATAGGAATCTGATAAAGATATCTTATAATATTTAAATATCTGTCTTCCTTTTCCATTATATGATTTTAAAAACTTTTTATTTTCATGAAGTCTGTTAACTCTCAATAAAGTATTGAGGGGAGAGTTTAATAAATTATTTAAGGAGATAAAAAATAATAATAATAAAGGAACTTAATAGGTATATATTTTCTGAAATTATTGAACATAGCTGAGGCATTGAGTCACTCTTAGGATGTGTAAAAAATAATGGTATTAATTTTCTCATTTTATACTAAATGCATGAATGGAATTTATTTAAAGAAATTGAATTCCAACCACACTTTCCATTGAGATTTAACCTTTGATTTAATACCCCCCCCCCAAAAAAAAAATATTTGTATTAAAATAATTATTGATAATATAAAATAATACAAAAATTTATTTTGAGCATTGTCCAAAATATTTTATTGTATACAAATCATCATACATCCAGACATGACACATTTCTGCGGAATCATGGATTTCAGCTTTTTCGGCATCGGATTTAAGCATTCCTAATTTTCTTTTTATATAATAAGTTTACAATATTTTTAATATCTCGAGCATTTTTTGTATAAATTTATTTATTTTATTGATAAATTAATCATACTTATTTTACTTCTCAGTATTTATGTTTGGCAGGATTCATTATTTATGAAGTTCAGCTCTTTTTGTTCCAAGCCTACATCAGATAATTGTCTTTTTTTTATTTAATGAGCTAGATTCAAGTCGTATCATTTTTAGGTGTTATAACTCGATATAAAAATTACATGAAATCCATAAAATTCTCTAGTGTTTTGTGGATTCTTAGTTGAGTCAATACAACAGCACATATTTCAAAATGGTAGGTGTCATCTGATTAGATTGTGGAAGAAACAAAATAGTTGAGGTGTTAATGAAATGGAAAATGACTTCTTAAACTGTGAGTCCCAATTCCAAGTATTTGATCACCAAAACTTAGACTGTCCATGCAACATTATCAAGTAAAAATATTTCATAAATATATATAAATATGATCATTTCATTGAAATTTTCCAAATATATGCATGCTTACCATGAGTTGATGGTTGGCTGACCTTTTCTGTTTTCCTAGTTATATGCACTCATAGGGTTGTTTTTTTGTTTTTGGTATGTAGATGGGACCATGAAATATATTTTTGGTTTTTGATTGGAAAATGGGTACTTCAGAAATAGAATTATTGTATTATCCTAAAATATCATTTTTTAAATATATGGATGAAAAATTAATTAAGCATATATGAACTATTAATTAAACACTTATTTATGTCGAAGTTTTGAAAGGCAGGGGGAAGGAATCATTATTTAGCCCATTAATGCTCAATTTAATTTAAAACATAGATATTAGTAAAATTATTTTATATTGTTAAAAAACTCCAAAATCTGCTACGCTGTCACACATTAGCTGTATGAGGGAAGCGAAACTCGACTGACTTATTAATATAACTGTTGTGCAAACCTATATGTAGAGAGAAAAATCTTTTAATACATCTAGAATGCCTGTAATAGAGAAGTTAAATATATCAAATAAAAATTTTCAACAATGTGGTATCAAAAGACGCTAAAATCTCCAATTTTAGCTTCTTTTTATACCACATTGTTTCAAAATCTCACAAAGTCAGAAACTTCAGATCTCTTTTTCTGAAGTTTCAAATGCCAAGCTTATATTGTTGTGTGCTACTCAAAAGACATACTTATTGGCATCACTTCATAACATGTTTATTGCTATATAATAACAATAAATATGATTCACACTATATCTCTTCCAAGCACCACGTGAATCATATTTGTTTGGCACTACATTTTTGTTCAAGTCTGTATAGCTTATCCTTGATTCATACTTGAATGAAGTGCTTAAATATGGGGCCTCTTAAATTAATTTACATAGTTGATGCGTTGAACTTCAACCAATTGTATTAACACAGTAGCAATGTATCTGAGTGTTTAGTTTCAATGTATGTTTTTACAAATGTATCAGATTATAATTTTGTCTTCCAAAAAATGAAAAACTAATAAAAAAATGGCAAATAGACACAAAAACAGAAACCTAAAAT
This sequence comes from Araneus ventricosus, assembly GCA_013235015.1. NCBI lineage: Eukaryota > Metazoa > Arthropoda > Arachnida > Araneae > Araneidae > Araneus > Araneus ventricosus. The sequence goes on from BGPR01003687.1 coordinate 44,054, forward strand.
TTAAAAACTACGTGAGATAGAATTTTATTCATCAAGTTGTCTAAAAAGAATGTTGTTCTTTTTCTTTAACTTCAACTTTTGGGCAATTTACAACAATATTTATTGCTAAAGCAAATTTAACCAACTGGACAAAAGAATGAATACTTGTAACTGATTGACCATGTGTACTGAATTTACAAGCATGAATTTGTCTCCGAGAATCACAAGTGCGCCGCTCAGTTCAAACAGTAAAAAAAGTCAGTAGAGTGTCAGTGGGAATCACTAGTGCACTGCTCAGTTTAAACAACAAACCAGCAGAAATGGTCTTCCTTAAACTTTCTCGTATACTCCCAAACACAGGTGGAGAAAAAATACCAAACGGCAGTAAAATGCTCAAAGCGGGCATAAAAATTTTTTCTCCTGCATCATAGTATGGCTAAGAAAAATAAATATGCAATATGCCTTTTTTTTCAACCGATTGAAACCAAAATAGGACACAGATCTACCATTAAGATTAGAAGACCACATACCAAATTTCAATTATCTAAGTCATTGTGTTTAGGAGTAATCATTCACAAACCTGAATTATTCAGACCGACTGTCAGAGAATCTTTTGACAGCTTTGGTTCAAAATTTGATGAGGACCTACATTCCTGATGATAAAACGGTACTAAATTTTATCAATCTAGCTATTTAAGTTTTTGAGTTATCAGACAGACTTCCTGTGGTCGGATTTCATCCGAAATTTGATAGAAATCTACTAATTATTTGTAAAACCCATATACCAAATTTCACCCCTCTAACCTTAAACCATTTTTGAGTTGTCATGTTCACAGACAGACATAATTCCAAAATTGTGTTTTTCGGACTCGGAGATGTCTAAAATGGGGAGATTCATCAAAATCTCGAGTTTGAATTTTTTGACGATTACAATACTTTCTCTTTGTATACAAGAAAATAAAAGTCTTTCGACTGTCTGTGAAAATCCTATGCAATTTTTTCACAAGTACGGTGAACATTATTTTCTAATTAAACTGAGCTAAAGTTAAATTTACTTATCGTGATTTGTTTATTAACAATATCTAGAATACTGCTGGTTCCCTTTATAGCTTTCTATATTCAAAACCTAGTCACCAAAATTTGGCATCAATAATATTCTATCAAAATTTTAAAAAGAGAAAAGTTCACCATTTATTCCGAAGGCAATGTGTTTTTATTACACTCACACTCACTGACTGGAACCTAAGAGCTGCACGACGAAACAAGAATAACTTCAGGCCTCCTTAAATTTATCTGCCATAAATTTTATATCCATTTAAGTCGCTCAGATGTAACTTAATATATCATTTACGGCCTTCGATTTTCAGTGGCATTTAATTCTGCATTTTTCTTTTAGAGACCAAGTGTTTCATCATTCAGCCGATCTCCCGAAACAGAATAATAATGACCCAGAAAGGAGAAATATTGAGATGTGCTTCCGATCCAAAAAGAAATGTTTTTTCCATAATTTATGTCTCATAAGGCATTAAGAGCCGATATCTATAAATTATCCTTTATTACCTTCAAGCTTAAGTGGGAAAAAAACTCTTCTGAAATGATAATCCAAAACGTAGCAAAATGTTTGTTATGCCTCATAAATATGTGGAACGGAGGACGTTCTTCATATTTTTAAAGATATAAATTAGACTAGACAAAGCAGAAAAACAATTTATAGATATATTTTATCGATACAAAGTAATTTTCATGGGAATATGTCTTTTCGCGCAAATAATTATATGATACCAGAAAATTGCAGAAAGAAAAGATTTAATGTTAACTGAATAAAATTTATAAAGTATTTGATTCGTACATTTTTGAAACAATAAAAATGAAAACATTCCATGAAACGAATTTCTTACTTGTTGCAGAAATCTGAAATGATTTTATTTTAAGACTGTGAACGTGATGAAAACGTGGTTTTTCGTATAAATAGACTGTTTTTTTTTCAGCTATTAAGTCTGTTTTCTAGTAATGTATTAAAAGCATTTAACTCTTTTAATATTTCAGCTGCAAGAACTCCTGTTTAACAATGCCAACACATTCCTTCTTAACAGTAGTGATTATTTCTTAGGATTTCAGCTTTGAAACAGATGAAAATATATGTTAAGATCAAGGAAAAAATTCGGAATAATGATTACACTTTTTTCCAAAACTGAATTTCAATTCTTGTCGTGTTACAATTCTTCAACATGCGAAAATAAAGTGTAAATGAAATTGAGTTTATTGTTTCTTTCTTAAATGCAGTTTCTTCAAGAAAGTCTATTGCTCAGGAAGGCGTTTGTGACCGCATGTTCCAAAATGATTTTTGTTTGTCCCTGTACACGTTTGTGTATGTGCGATTGCGAGTAAATGTGATTTGTCCTTTCGTTTTAACGATGTTATTTTGAATCACCCTGCTCATCGAATAAATGATGATATTAATGCTATCAGTGAAATATATATTAAGCAATGTGCAACAGGGTGGAAAAAATGTTTATTGCCTTTTCCTTATTTTAAAAACATACATTAAAAAAATAAATGGATAATAACGAGATGTGATAAAGATCAACCGATCTTCGTCAATCTCATTGTTTTCTACTTATAATTTTTTGTTATCCTTTATTCATTTATATTACTGGACGTAAATACATTTTTTTAAATAAAGTATAAACTTGATCAAAAACATGGTTTTTTGATAAAATATTTAATTTCTTAAATAATTAACTTTTTGAATCTCACAACTACTATCGCTTTATATTTAATTCCCAAGATTTCATTCATATATTTTTTTCTTTTTTTGGAAATTTGTCGTAAAATCTCAAAATAAATACTAAACCGTTACAAACTCATAAGTTTGCAATTTGTTTAATTATTTACAACCCGCCCCGGCCCAGACAACTCAAGAGTGTGTAAGGCAATCAAAACCAGCATTTTTTTCTTATGCCATGTCCATTGCCACCGAGGAGGGACACCTCAGACAGGGAATGAGAAGAAGCCGGCTGAGTAAGCGGGTTCTCGCTTCCCGGGTGGGAACAAAATGGTGTAACCGTAGAAGAAGGTCTACCCCTTCCATGCCTTAGCATCCAGGTCATCTGAATGATAGCCGCTGCAAAGACGTCGAGCACTGAGGTCGGAGCCGCAGGAGCCAATCGCCTGGCCACGGCTCGACCCTCCCGAAGGAGGTACGAACTATCACTGGTGGAGGGAACAACAACCCCACCATTAATATACCCCTAGGGGAAGCGAGTTCCTGCTTATTTATCCGGCAACAATTCATCCGCGTACTCGCGGTGCCTCCCGGGGGAGTGCAAAATGGCGTGGGATTGAGTTGTCTCCTCACCGATTACGGGATGTACCTCCTACAGGAAGGGTTGGACCGTAGCCGATTATGGCTCTGGATTCATCAGCTGAAACTGGATTCATCAGAAGACCGTGGATCATTCAGATTACTCTGCATTCATCACATTACCCTGGATTCAACAGATGACCCTGGACGCTAAGACAGGCGGTGACAGCTCCTTTGTCGTTGCGGTTATAAGTTGTTTATATTAATTTTCTCACTGATCTAAATCTCATCAATTTGGAATGTTAGCTATGATATAATTTTTTTAATTGTATTCTTATTTTTGAACCACTTATTTATTGCGAAAAGAAATTATTAACTTTTGAAAGAATGAATGAAATTTTTTTATTGATGCTTTAGCAATGAAATATACTTTGAAGCAGAGATTTATAAAGACAAAAATGCAGGATTTGCCTTCCCAATTGGTTTGAGAGGCTGCATTGATCAGTCAAATCTGTTTTTAAGAAATATAAAGCAAAACCCAACATAGTGAATATCTCTACCCACGATTTTCTCAGCTATTTTGGTCCACTTTGCATTTTATCCTTCACGGTTATGGTAAAATGCTATAAAGTTGAATCATATTTCCGTATTTGTAACTGGTCAAAGATGCTGAAAACTTTTCTTTGGGCCATTATTTATGCAGAGTGGGGGGTTAAAAACTCGGGGTTGTGATAGGGGTATTGAGACAAAATGAATAGACGGTGTGTCAAAGAAACACAAATTTATTAGACATTAATTATATTTACAAAGAAAGTTATTTACAATTTTATTTAAAAGTTAAGATGGAAGCGTCATATTGTTAAATGATAGCTATTGCCTTAAAACGAAAGATGTTATTGTAAGGAAGCGAAGAGCCATTAAGCTTACGGTTTTACTGTACATGACCACACCACATCATCAGGCACGCTCCCAAGCTGTACACGGATCCTTCTCTCTCGGCTGCCACGAGAAGAATGAGAATCCCCGTAGGTTTCTGGAATTTGCTGCTTTCGGCTTTTTCTGCAGCTGTCCTTCAATTGTGTTTCGGCCGTTACGTGCTGCCATCTGTGTGTAGAGTTGTGAATGTAATTTTCAGAGGAGATAAAATAAAATATAAATTCTCCTCCACATTTATTTTCCCATTCTTGCTCTAAATATGATCATAATATTTTGTAAAATATTCTTAACAAAAAAACAGCTTTCGTTCTTCTTAAAACATGCCTTATCCCTTTAAAGGACCATTTTTTTCCAGTAGTGGTGTAATAAAATAACTTTGGGATTGAGATTAATTTAAGAACATAAATCCATTTAGCTTATTTGATGACGATATTTTGTGTTAATTAATATTACAAAGCACAATAATTAATAATTAATTACCAAGTCAAGACACTTCGCTGTGATTTGTGATAAGAAATTGAAACATCTTGTTCTTTGCTTCAGCGAAAAAGATGGCGAGAACTTTCGCCAACCTTTAAAATTACATTTAAGAATGGATGAATTTGATGAGAAGCATACTCCCCACGGCCTTAGAAAGGATTAACGAAAGAAACAATTCAAAAAAATTTTATTTATACTATTGACGCGAAGGAACTACACTAATGATATATTCACATATATGCACTTTTATGATAATTGTTAATAAATAAAATTATTAAAAAACTAAGTGTTAGATTTAAAACACTACACCATTTTTTCATGCAAAAGGACACTATTTGCACTATTTCTGAAATCTGTAATGCATTAATAGCTTTATTATCTATTTAAGAGACGTCAGAGTCACATAACGAACGTAACTGCACGTATCATCTAACATCTAAAGCTTTCTGTAACGTCATGGCTTTTTTCCTTCTGATAATTGGAAACTAGGTTCCAAAATTATTAAAAATCAAAGTGTTAGATTTAAAACACTACGCCATTTTTTTTTATGCAAAAGGGCACTATTTGCACAATTTCTGAAATCTATCAAGTATTAACAGCTTTATTATCTATCTAAGAGACGTCACAGTCACATAACGAACGTAACTGCATGTATCATCTAACATCTAAAGCTTCCTGTAATGCCGTGACTTTCTTCCTTTTGATGCTTGGAAACTAGGTTCCAAAATTAATTAATTCCCCGGTTCACAGTCCGATTTGTGCCGAACAAGTCATTTGTCGCAAAATGGTGAAGAAGTGATTATCGGATTGAAATATATTGGTAGCAGTTCAGCAGTATACACGCTCCTCCCACAGACCAAGAATGTCGTTAATGACTTGTCCAACACATTTTATTAACACTTTCCCCTTAAATGAGAGAGAAATTGCAGATACGTGTATGTATACTATCCAACTGCTATCAATGCACTTCCAGCCGCTAATCGCTTCTCCAGCATTTTTCCGCTAATGACTTGTCCGACGCAAATCGCATTGTGTATTGGGCATAAATTGAAGATGCCGACTTATCATGTAAGCTCGAATTGACTACAGCAAGGTAAGTGAGCCAAAGGTGGCCATAGTTAAGCTTTGTGGATTTTTAATAATTTTCTGGTAAGGTGTTTGTGGATGAATTTTTTTGAAAAATTTTACACTTATCTCTAACACATATCAAGTATAATTTTCTTTGTAAAATAAAATTTAATTATTTTTATAATACAATTTCAAAAGTATAGCTGGTGGGCCACCTTTGGTACGTAGTTTTCCAGAAGGTGAAATCTCTTTTAAAATGTGAAAAAATACTCGGGGAACTATTTTTACTTCTAGAAGAGTATGTTCAATTTAAAGTAAGTATTTAATTACAAGGAAAAAATTACAAAGCCAAAAATTAACAGAAGATTCTTTTTTTCTGATATGCAAATAAAACTATAACCACCATTCAATAATTAGATATAAAATATAACTTTTTTGTTATAAATTTCGCAATAAATTGTAACAAGTTTTTTCAGGTATTTAAGTAGAAATTTTGAAAATTGCTCTTACTACATTGATTTACATATATGTTACTTAAGGTGACATATATGTAATAGGGTGGATCGCTCTTCTATGGAGAAAAACATTATTATTAATCAATTAATGAGTATTCACTACTCATTAATCATCACTTTTGGTTATTTATATTGCAGAAAAAACAATTATTTCGAATCTAAAATCGTATAATCAATAATCAAAATTAAGTATTTTTCCATTTTTTTTTTTTTTTTTTGAAAATCCAACCCCCTTTCGGTAATATTAAATTTAGAATTTAAATTTTTTTTATATTATTTTTCTCTTAATCTCCATACCATAGAACGTCTTTTCTGCATAAGAAGGTTTTGATTAATAATAATATTTTTTAAATCGTATAATCAAAATTCAGTATTTTTCCATTTTTTTCGAAAATTCAACCCCCTTGCGGCAGTATTAAATTTAGAATTTAATATTTTCTTATTATTTTTCTCTTAATCTCCATACCATAGAACATCTTTTCCGCATAGGTATAGGTTTTGAAATTCTGAAAAAAAATTTCGATTCCACCCTTATATGTAACACCCGCGCCACCATGGGAACATGCATATTGTCGCCATTTGCATGTCGTAAAACTATTAATATGATAAATTTATTAGATTTGAAGTAAATGCGGTTAAGGAGAAAGAAATAAGCTTTCAGAAAACGTATCACAGCTCAAAGTTCTAAGAATTTAAACACATGTAAATTAAAATATCTTCTATCCTTGAAAATAGAAAGACTACTCCTCAAAAGTGAAATCCCTGCATACAATGGCGGCTGATCAAGGTGATCTCTTCAAATTCAGCCACGTCCACTGCAGATACATGATTTACAAAGCAGTAGCGCCATTTTGAGATTAAAAATGAAATTAGTTCTACGTTTGGGGAGTGGACAACCTTAGGAACAATGGCCAACTTTGACTCACCTACCTTATGCAATAAAAAATGCATGTACTGTGGGTTTTCAGAATGCAAAATGCATGTGCAAAAGCGTGGTCGGTTTGCGCTTTTGCACATGCAATTTCATATCGCCAAAATAGAGATGAGATGAAAGATGGCTTCGATTTAGGCATTTCTTTGATAAATTTATGATCTCGAAAAACATGATACTTAAAAGAATTGCAGTTTTTAAAACGAAGATGGCAAGATTGAGCCCCCACAAGGGAATGGTACTCCGTGAGCATTTCGATGCAAACTCCAGTGGACAACAGAGGATTTGATTAATTCTGTTTTGAAATTACAGAGTTCACACTTAAACACAAGCATTATGGTAAGAATCTAATTTCTAAAAAAACACAGGCCTGCGATGAAAAAAATGTCGGCAAAGCAAGTGGTGTTTTTATAGTTTTTTGGATGCTGATTAATGGAAAAATAATGAAAAAATTCCATCACGTACAGTTTCATCACAAATCACAATCTATTTTTTACGAATTTAGTATATTTCCGACCAAAAAAGTATTATTTATATGAGTTCGTTAAACATATTTATGGACTTAAAATAGTAAATTAGTGGATTTAATTACCAAACAAGAGCGAAGAAACTATTTCATTCCAGAATATTCCTCTGAATCGGTAAATTGCCTATTAAACACAATATTAAAGACAGAGGAAACCAGTTGAAACCGGATACCTCTTCTTCTTGCTAAAAGAAGTGCTACTTCCACCGCTTCACATAAAATTAGGTTTTATGAAACAATTTGTCAAGGCTTTACCAAAAGACGGTGAATGCTTCAAATACCTTTGTCACCAGTTCCCGGGTTTATCCGAAGCTAAACTGAAGAAAGGTGTGTTCGTAGCACCAGACATCAGGAAAATGATGAAAGATGAAAATTTTGAGACTAAAATGGAAACAAACGAAAGAAAAGCCTGGGAAACTAGGTATTACTAGCTTTCTTGGGAACAAAAAGAACCCAAACTACAAATCCATGGTAGAAGAGATGATAAAAAATTTCAAGATTTTAGGCTGTAGTATGAGCTTAAAAGTTCATTTTCTCGATTCGCATCTGGACTATTTTCCTGAAAATTTAGGTGAAGTTAGTGACGAACAAGGTGAAAGATTTCACCAAGATATAAAGGAAATGGAGAGACGATATCAAGGAAAGTGGAATATCAGTATGATAGCCGACTACTGTTGGATACCACAAAGAGACAATCCCTGCAAATTTCACAAGAGGAAAAGAGACAAAAAAACTTTTGAGGTAAAGAAAAAACTTTACTACAAGGACTTGTAACTTTCTACCTATACTTAACAATTACTTGAACTAGGATATAAATGTAATCAATATGGATTTATGAATTAATGAAATTTAAATGAAATGTCAAAATTTCGCGATTTCAACTGTTTCTTTCCAAATATCCAATTACTTTGTAAAAATTCCTTATGCGATAGAAATAAATGGATTTCAGTTTTAGAATCAGCACTAAAAATAACATAAAAATCAGTCATCAAAATTAAAACAATTTTCAAAAAATATTTTTTGCAGGCCTATGTAATTAGCAAAAGAGAATGAGAAATAAAATAAAATGTATCTGACAATTAGTGTTGAGCACTTGTCGATGGCGCAATCAACATAAACATATGACCTTGTTGCCAACTGCTGAATGACGAAAAGCTTACACATATATAAAGACGAATCGCAGTTTTATTCGCATCATGTTCAAAACCATAAAATAATTGCTGAAAAATAAGAGGAAGTGTAGAAAATAATCTTAAAATGATTTAAGAAAAGGGAAAGTTATCGTAAGGAAAGCAATACAGTAAGACGAGAACTAGAATTTGAACTGACGGTTTTAAACTGTTTATGGCTGGAGCGGAAAACGGTAAAAACCCGTTTTGTCAACAAAACAGCTTTAAACCGTCAAATATACGGAAAAAGTCCGAAGAAAAAACGGGTATTTTTTGCAGTGTGGAGGAGGTGATATCTACTAAGCAATAAATAGAAACATTTTATTTTCATTTATTGGTTTTTAGTAAATTTTGAACGTCTTAAAATATATTGAAACCACTCTGGAGCGACCACACACCTTTACAAGGAAAACTGACCGTTCAGAGAGGAGGTCGCTCAAAGGGGGTTTCATGTTTTGAAGCACAAAATACGTGCTTAAACTAGGGATGAAAAAAAAAATTACCGGTTTTAACCGAAAACCGGTTTTCAGTTTCTGTTAACCGAACCGGTTTTTCTGTTATTTTTTGTCCTGGTTATAACCGGTTATTTTTTTAATCCAATAACCGGGTAAAAAAATCGGATTGGAAGATAGGCTCGATTGATTTTAGGTTCGATTAGACTACAATTTACCAAGTTATGAAGCTTTGAATTCCATCATCTTAGACCAATCAACGACAAAAGTTTCCTCGTGGCGTCTGTTGGTTGGAGGATTACTGAAAGAGTCTTTATAAAAAGATAAATATTAGCCAATGGATTGATTGTCTGTAAAAACAATATTAAGAAAAAAAATTTCTCTACAAAAGGCGTTTGTTTTTTTATTAAAAAAAACCAAAACTGATAACCAAAAACCGGTTATTTTGAGCTGTTATAACCGCTTGGTTAAACCGGAGGTGGGAAAAACCTGAATAACTGAAAAAAGGTTATTTTCGCAATAACCCCCATCCCTAGCTGAAACAAGCTCTGATTCGTTAATTCTGATAAAGTGAATTTTAAGAATCATCTGAAGTAAAAATTACTTCGAACATTTTTATTTTCTTTCTTTAAAAAAAGATACAACTTGCATTTGATTGGATAGTTCAGCTTTTTCCGAGGTAATATTTTTCATTTTTTTTAATATTATTATTAATAATAAATATAAATCCCTAGTCGTATCGTCAGTAGCTGTTGAAGATTGCGCAATAATGTTATCTATCTTTCCTGAAGTGTATCAAGTTGAAAGTTTTATTTCCTGGTGGTCGCAATCCATATCAGCAGCTTCTTTGTCCGAGTCCTAAACAGCACCAAAAAAAACGAACTCTTTAATGTCCCACTCCGGTAGAGGCCAAAGTTCACTTTTCTCTTTACATTCGGAAAGCAATGATTAACTTTGATTTGATTTTCGATGTTGTTTTTGAGTGTATGTATTTTTTTCTTTCTTCCCTCCCTTTTCTCAATTCCTACTATTAGTTCACACTCTCCATATATATATATATATATATATATATATATATATATATATATATATGTATATGTTATATATATATATATTTATCTAGCTCAACATAGCAGAAATGTAAAAGCAACATGTACAAAATAAACATTCAAAAAACAAAATGTCAAGAAAACAATCTGCGGTAAGAAAAAGCCGAAAGTGGAATATATATATAAAAGGGGAAGATAAAATAAAGTAGAAAAAATTTTATTTTAATATTTTTTGACTTTCATGATATTGATATATATATATCTTGTTCAAATTTTGCAATCGATTTTAAACTAATTTCGCGATGAGCTGGAGACTTGAAACTTTAAACATAGCTCAGAACTAGATGACAATGCAATATTAATTCGCTTTCTTGTGTGTCTGTCATTTCATATTTTGCATGACGCATGCGCAGTACGTTTTTCATTATATCTCGAAAACTATTAACATTACAGACTTGGTTCTTGGGTATATGGATGGCCCATGGGATCATCGAAGTACCTCCATATTTTAGCCATATCTTTGCGCATGCGCAGTACTCTCTCTCTCTCATGATGTATAGAGGATTCAGAGATAAAGAGGACCATTATTATTATTATTATTATTATTATTAGGAGGAGGATTATTTATTATTTAGTGTTTATTTTAACTTTCAACAATGGGAGAGAAACACACAAATAAATATTTGTTTAAACAATGAAAACTGTTTTAATTCAGTCCAACAATTAGAGAAAAATTTGTACGCCAATTTAATTGGTATCATTGAGCAGGTAATTGTTTCAGCTTTCAGATGGTGTAAAAATGATTTTTGTGCTGCAAGATTTTCGAAAGTTTTTAAGGAAAAACACCAAAATTTTGCTTAATTTTTGATTCATTAAAATTCTAATTAAAATTTTACAAAAAGGGCTCCGAGATGCATATTCCCACCCTCCCAAATTTGTTTGTGCCAAATTCCGTAGCTATGAGTCCAACCGTGTGGCCTATAGAGCGCCTCCACACACATTCTCCTTTATTATTAGTAGAGATAACGATTCGATTCTGAAGTTTCATTTGTTTCCACAAAGGAGCAAGAGCAAGTAGATGCCCGCTGCTATTTTAAATGCAGCTGATCAACTATGAGGTCTATTTTCTCAGAATTGAATCTCATGCCTTTGGTTCACTTTAACGCTGAACTCTCCAAATAATCCTCTTCTTCGTTTCACCTTTAATATTTGAACATTATTTACTGAAATGATCCTTTGTTGATCAATACAGTTTTCTCTGTTTCCTTTTGATATTTTTTATTTTTAGATTATTTTCTTACATCACTATTTCTTCCCTACGAAATAATAAATGAAGCTTCTTTTCATCCCAAGAGTTGTAATAACAACAAAATAAAATCATCTGTAGTTGTATTTACTTTGCAACAAAATTCTGATTGCGTACAATGGCTTGAAGCGTTTCCGTGTCGGAAATACTCATCACAGAACAAACATTGAAGGATACGAATTACACTGTACAATAAAAATCGATGTTTATACTACCAATATAAAAATACTTAATTCTTAATGAATTCGATGTGCTGACGATGAATACGACCAAAAAAATCTGAATTGGCAATGATTTTTTGTTGTTGTTGTAATATGCAGGCTAACATATTTATTGAAATATATACTTGATCTTTGTAAAAAAATGCAATAAAGCAATAAATGTAACAGAATTTGTAAAAAAGAACTTCAAACATTACACAATAAAAATTTAATATTTTAATACTACAGTCGAACCGCGATATAGCGAACCCGGGATATAACGAACCCTCGGTTACAGCGAACCTTTTACATGGTCCCAACTGAAGCCCTATGTTAATAATGTATTTTCATACGTTTACAACAAACAGCAAACGCTAGAGACTCGGTTATAGCGAACTGAAAATTTCTAAAACTTCAAACTTTTCACTTGCCCAATTGGACATTGTTTACTAATTGTGCTCAAGTCAACCCAACTTCTACAAGAGTTACCCCTTTTGCATGAAATACTCTTGTCCAGAGACCACATTCCTCGCCTATTGTACTCTTTGTTAGAGTCGCTGCTAACCCCATAAGTGAGACAAAGGAACAATAGCCAAGGCTCTTTACAGTTTCTATCTCCCCTCCTCGCCCCGGTAGACACCTGGCCTGGTGTCAACCAAGGAAGGGGGGACTTTCCGGTCAGACGATCTAGGAACAATCAGGTGTTTTCTCTGCAATTTTAGCTTAATTGTTTATCATTCTGTGAACTTTGCAGCGACCATGGCTAACGTTGGCAAGCGAATTATTGAATACTTTATTTGTCCCTAATTACTAATGAAAATATTATGTTATTAAAAGCTTATTATAGAAGTAGTATTTCAGCATGTTAGGGCATTTTTTTGCAAATACGGATACAGCGAACCTCGGTTAAAACGAACTTCTGAGTCGGTCAGTTGAGGGTTCGTTATAACGGGGTTTGACTGCATTTACATTTCCATTAAATTTAGACTTGAGTTATTTACACGAATTTTTCGTGCGAAGAAAATAATCCAGGTCAAATATATCAATACAATCACGAAAGCAAAACATACAAAACGTTCACTAAAACATTTCAGACAAAAATGGTTTTTCAATTACCACTTCATGATAATTTACTTCTACTTGAAATTCGGCTGTATTTTATTTGAGGGATCTCCTTTTAAGAGTTCCCAACAATAATCTGCAAGCGGGGGAAATGGCCGTTGTCCCTGATATCGTTGCTCCATTACAGCCACATCACGAAGAAAACGTTCGTATCATTGCTCCATTACAGCCTACATCACGAAAACGTTCGTATCATTGCCCATTACAGCCACATCACGAAAAAACGTTTGTATCGTTGCTCCATTAAAGCCACATCACGAAGAAAAACGTTCGTATCATTAGTGCTTCATTACACCACATCACGAAGAAACGTTTGTATCGTTGCTCCATTATAGCCACATCACGAAGAAAACGTTCGTATCATTGCTCCATTACAGCCACATCACGAAGAAAACGTTCGTATCATTGCTCCATTACAGCCACATCACGAAGAAAACGTTCGTCGTGCTTTACTAAATTCACCACAGGTTTGGGGGGAGGGGGAATCAATGATCAAATCAATCAAGTGGATCACTAACAACATATTACAGCCAAATTTCTAATACGGAGCTGGCGTGTTGTTAATGCAAACTTTGTAATTTCCAGCAGTGGAATTCTCCAGAAAATTCACTACACTTGGCAAAAGACATCCCACACATTTACTTCATCACAAGCATCCTCTATTCCGTATTCTGGAATAGCTATCCTATCCGAGTCCACGTAAAAATGGCCTCTTTTGTTTTTGCTTCGGTTAATCAAGGACATTTTTCATGCAAGTACTTGCATGAAAAATGGATTCTCCAAGTGTCAAAGTCATCCTAGGATGCGAGCTTCTATGCATAAAGAGCAAATATGTGGCTCAATTTAAATAGAAAATATTTACCTGATTTAGAAAGGAAAAGTTATTGTTTAATTTACTGATATAAGAGTCATTTTCAAGTACAAGACAGTTTTGGTAATGACTGAAAAGGAACAACTGTTCCTTTTCAGAGACAAGTGTAAAAGCAGAGAAATTTTCCCATGCGGATCGATTAAAATAAATGAAAAAAGTTACGAGCCTCGATGCCACGGTTTTTTTATGAGTAGATGAAAATGACTTTATGGAAAGAAAAGTGTTATTTCTAAGCTCTAGAAATGGTTATAATGAGTTGCAAATTATGTAATCATATTACTATTACAAAACATGCAGTCTATGTTTTATCAAAATTCTGCTTTCGAGATAAAGTTGTCCTTTCTATTAATTTTGTTTTGTTTTAGGAGGAATCACGACTTACTCGAAAAGATTACTATTTATCAACCAAATAAAGTCTGTAATACAGGCAGCAGCCCAGTTACTAACAAATTATTCCGTTAGAAAATTCTCATCATTTACTGATCTCGCTGCGCTTCAAGAATCAAAGCGTCTCCTCGCAGACATATTAATCCAGCCTAGAGATGGAATATTCCGCATTCTTCCCACGATTCCACAGGTAATCAACTTCAGATTTTCTGAGTATCGAAGAGTTGCGTAAGAATCCGGGCCCACTCTTTAATGACGGAATGCAATTATCTCAACCTTTCGGGGTAAAGGCAAAGCAATCTCGCTTGTAGCAAAAACGAAGAGTTCTTTATTACACATAGTCATAAACTTTGCCTACATTCATTTTTACTTTCTCGTATACGAAGTATACAAAGAGAAAGTATTGCAATCATCAAAAAATTCGGAATTGAGATTCTGACGAATCTCCACGACCTCCCTCAGTCCAAAAAACACAATTTTGGAATTATGTCTGTGTGTGTGTCTGTGAACACGATAACTTATTGGTATGTGGTCTTTAAACCTAATTTGTAGGTTTCTATCAAATTTTGGACAAAATCCGTCAACGGGAAGTCTGTTTATCTGTATGTCCGCGGTCATGTGAACACTATAACTCAAAAACTTGAATAGCTAGATGGATAAAATTTGGTACACAGTTTTATCATCATGAATGTAGGTCCGTATCAAAGTTTGGACCAAATTCGTCGAAGGGTTGATGGTCTGTCGGTTTGAGTTTTCAAACCCATGAGCACTTATCAATTACGTTCATAACTTAAATTCCAGCTAATTGGGCACAATATATAACAAAAATTTTATTACTTTAATTACACTATTTACATTAATATTAAGAAGTTACATATTGTTACAATTTTACGGCCAAACGATATTTTTAAACATATTTCTTTTATGGCCAAACGATTTTTTTTATATAATTAATTTTTTTGTTAAAATATTTGAATAATTCTACAAGTCTATTTTTTATTCGTTACAAATATTACTAGTGTTCATGGGTATTCAGCAAATTCTAACCACTATACAATTCAATACAACTATTCAAAAAAATGTTTTAAAAATATCAATTTGTCCCTCATCTTTTAACTTCTCTTCGACAGGAGCTAAAATTCTGCTCGTTGTAATGCCGATATCTCTCTGAATACTAATGATATTGAACTGAATTTTTTTATATAAATTGCCCTATATATCTGCCTTTAAAGTTGTGAAAGAAAAATTACGCTATGTTTTGCGCATGCGCAGTAAAACATTATTTACTAAAAGTACTCATATTTCCTGTAATATTAAAAAACATTTTTCTAAATTTTTACACAATGCTTCTCTAACATATTGTCATTTTTTTCTGTAAGTTCTCTATAATATAAAAGAAAACTCTGCATGTAATAAGCAAACAACAGGCGGGAAAATTCGGGATTTTTTAAGAAAATCTTTATATCTTCCTAAATATTTGTTCTGAGTTTACGAAAATTCCTGTAAATATTATGCACATTAAACATAACCATTTCTGAAAGTTTCATCTTGTTATTAGTATTCTGTGAAGCGGCATGCGCCAAAAAAAGTTTCTGTCTTCAGCAGTTTGTAGACGGTCCCCTTATTGCCCTCAGGACCGAATCTTCAATGTAAATTGTGAGTTACAGTCTATTCTTCATATGATCGAAGTTTAAAGGCAGTCAGTTAGGACCAGACATGACACAGACTTGGAACAAAAAAAGCTGAAATTCATAAATACGTAATCGTATCAGACGTAAACACCGATAAGTAAAATAAGTATGATTAATTGAACAATAAATGAATAAACTTATACAAAAAGTGCTTGAGATATTAAAAATATTGTAGAATTATTATTTAAAAGCAAATTAATGGGTGAAAAATGAGTTACGTATAAAATTTTGTTAAAATAAAAACTATGGTAAAAATTATCTCACTAAAAAATATGGCCATGTAAAACATTTTTCTGGTTTTGCATAATTATTAAGACTTTTGTTTCTCATTTCTGGAGCTAACAGTTCAAGCTTTCTTATATGCTTCAGTTTGCTATTTTCCTCCATTTTCTAAATTTTGCTCTCTTTCTTTGATTGGGGTTTTTCTTTATATTTTTTCTCATTGCTATTTTCTTACTATCAAGTTCCTCCTAGTACCATTTGCCTGATGACCTTAAATTTTTGCATGCTACTATCAATAGCATCACGCAAAAAATCTTTTTTCTAAAATATTCAAAAGCAGACTGCTTTTTTCTCATAATTTTGTATTTAACACTCTAAATTGAAGAATATCTTTCAATATACATTCTTCCTGATCTGTTATCTATCAAATCTGATATTATTTTGAATGTGCACACGGCGCACAGTTTTTGTTTGCGTGCTATTCACGTCTTTTGTGAGCGACCCCTCCTCCCCTGCACCAACGCATTACCAAAACTTTTAATGCAGATTTATATCGATCCGAAAAATGACAAAATTCGATGCCGAAAACACCGAAATCCGCACAAATGTGCCATTCCTGTGTTGATAGACAAACGTTAAGGAACGAAAACTAACAAAAATGAAATCGAAATAACTAACAAAAATGAAGAAAAGAATGTTAAAGAGAACACGAAAATAAAATGGCTTCCTTCACGGAGAGCTAACGATCTTTGTTCTCACGAAATTCGGATCGGAGAAATTCGTGGATGATTTTCTTACAGAATTCGGAATGAATTCCGATTGGATGGAACGAAAGGCGATTGAACGAAACGAGAAAGAAAAGAATACAACCTTCGGGCATTCCTCAACAATCCCAATGCTAAACTTTGACCCTAAAGTGCGGGAAAACGTCCATACATAACTCGGACGCTGAACGGCTTTCGGCAGGATTACGCAATATCTTACAGATGAAACTCTTTTCGTTTAGGAGCCATACGAAAATTACATGCGCTCACAAGTTTTTCTTGGAGACAACCTCCTCCCAACACATTAGCAAAGAAATTTTAATGCAGTTTTGCATCGATCCTAAGAATGATTAAATTCGATGCCGATAAAGAGGAAATCCGCGTTTTCGCGGAAATGTGTCATGTCTGGTTAGGACCTTTAAGATTTTTCTGGAGAAATTCTAAAACATGCAAAAATCTGAAAGTGTCCGGATAAATTTGTTGCAAATAGTGTATATGCTAAAACTTGTGCAAAGTGAAATTCAAACAAGGGCTCAAATCTGTATTGTAGATGACGGAGAGCACTTCGAACACCGAAAATAAAGGGTATCTTGTGATAACTAATTGTTTTTCTCATTTTAACCCGTTTTGTTATATCATAGTTTCGGAAGAGCAATAAAATGCGCATTTTAAGCGTTCTGTTCTCAGTTTTAATATGCACAATCTTTTTGTACTAAATCGAGAGTGCTCTACAACTTTGAAATTGAAATTCTCGCCCTATTTTGTACCGTTTTCGATATAAGAACGCTAACTCCGTAGTTTGTCACTAGGTGGCGCTGTAAGTGGTCTCATCGCATAGCGCATAGACGTTTTACTATGCTTAGACACTACTTTCATGACGATAGCTGCCGCCGTTGTGAAGTTAAGGGGGTGTGGCCCTTATTTAAGTGGATACCCTGTAGATTCTATATCGTCGCTTAACAAGCAACACCGCCTATCTCAATTTTTTGAAATTTCGTAGAGGAAGTAAATATTCAATTTTTCGGAACCAATAACGAATGTTTCTAAATAATCTTTTTTCACATTTCGTAGAAACATACAGTCTCATGTTCAAACCAGATGTTAAAAAAATTCAGAAATATCCGTTATCGGTTACGAAAAAGTGAGTATTTCCTTCTTCTTTGAAATTACAAAAATTTAAGATAGGTGGCGTTGCTTGAAAGGGACGAAATGCCACGTTGAAAGCCATCTTGAAGCCAAATCAAAAATTATAAATTCCTACACATACTTCCGTTTATTACACCTCCAAGGGGCATTTATGCCAAATCAAAAATTATTAATTCCTACACA